>JAHBCN010009496.1:0-34709 GCA_019359885.1 Listronotus oregonensis
TGCTCATCACTAATCCTAAATAAATGATATAATAGGAATAAATCTAAACTAAATCAATCAAAAAGGTTTTAAATTTAAAACAAAAGAGTTATAGTCGTTACAATAGGTTCCAAAACAAGAGGTAAAAACGTTCCAATCTTTTAATTAAAAAAAACACTTAGGCCGCAATTTAAAAGAAAAACATTTTGTACTTCAATGGTTGAACAATCACCTGGAAATTCTGACCCCCAATTATTTCTGTTTTTGGGGGCCCGTTATGAAAATTTTTACTTATTTTTTATTGGGGCCCCGCGACTATTTTTGATTTTTTTTTTTCAGTTAAAATTTTTCTCTCTCTCAAAAATCACCAAAAACCACGGTTTCAGTTCAGAAAAAACTGGCCTTTGAAAAGACGACATGGTTCAGATTCTTAAAGACCTCAGCGTGCTGGAATTTTCTATGTTGAAAGCACCATTGCGGATCTACGATAATCAAGATGAATTTGAGATGATTTCACGAGTTCGTTAAATTTTCTAATAAGCATTAGTATGCAGACGTTCAAGACCCTCGTTATGAAACTTTTTGAATATATAAGTGGTCCAAAATAAAAATGTTATCAGGGGATCTTGGAAAACAAAAGAGATACAGAGGGTTCATCTTGTCCCTCTACGGGAAATTAGGGGCTGTTGGAAAAATTTAAAGAAAAAATGCTTGGGGTGGGATAGCCAAAAGAGAGAGCCTGGGTTTCCCGACCAATAAAATTTTTCCCTTACATAATTTTCCCCCTGCCTGAAAAAAAGGGTGTAATCATTCATTCCGCTTTTTAAGGGTGGCGATCCGAATCCCTTTAAACTTTCGACCTATAGCATTGCTGCCTACCTTGGCAAGATAGTGGAAAAATTTCAAGATGGGTGATGGGGTTTTTTTGAAAAAACACAAAAAATTATGAGCGAAAGTCAGTTTGCCTTTCAGGACCGGGCGGGCCGACGTGCTATCTTTGAGTATCTTGAGCACTGTACTTTCTTTTTAAATCGGAGGCTCGTGCGTGTTTTTTCTCGTCAACATTCATTTTTTGGACCCCCCAGTCTTTTTTTAAGTTGGCTTTGATTTGAGATTGGTTTGGAGTGGTTTGTTTTTTCTAGGGTGTTTTAGACGTTGTTTATAGATTTAATTTGGGAAACCCCCTCTGGTTGTGTTCCTCAAGTTCGGTTCTGGTTTACTTCCCGTTCTATCACTTAAACTTCCTCCTTTCAATGAAGGTTCCTTTTTCATGATACCCCCCCCATTCTTTGCTTTTTATCCTACATTAATGTTTTAAAAAGGGAAAAAGTTATCGACGTGTAAAAATGAAACAGTGTGTGATTCAATTTATTCTTTTATATTTGAACTTTATCTGTTTGGGTGTTACTGGAACTTTTTTTTTTGGCAGATGGAGTTTATTTATCCCAATCATAAATTTTAGGGTTATTTTGACGGGGATCCAGTTTAAAAAACCCTTTAAAAATTTTGTAAATTCCTTAGGGTTTTTTATATTTTAACAATCTGGACTTATCTATTGGAAATTCTATTTTTCTAATGAATCCATCTTCGTTATGGTATTTGTTTTGGGGTTTATGTTCCCCATTTCTGTTCCGGATCAAGAGTTTAAAGTTTATGGGAAAAAAACCCTGCTATGGTAAAATTTTGATCAAAAATTCCAGGAATGTAAAAACCTTTCTTCCATTTGGCAATAACAAATTCAAGAAATTTTAATGTTTGTATACACATGTAATTTTTGTTTTTATTCCTTTTACAAAAACAAAAACATTTTGGTTATCAAACCTTTTTTAGTAGTTTTATTAAATTTTGACTATAGTTTTTTGTTGATTGTTTTTTACTTATAATATCTACTTTGCTAAGGTGTGGTTTGTCTTTTATCAAGGGTCCTCTTTTTTTAATAATTTAAAAAATTTTATATTTATTGTTTCTTCTTAAAGACTTTAAAATTAGGTAACCAATAATATATTTTATTTTGAATAAAGAAATTGAAATTTTTGGGGGATTATGGAAAAGTGCAATCTAATATCTTTTAGATGATTTCCACAATGTTTGTTATTTCTGTGGTTATTAAAAGAAATAAGGTTTTTCATTTAAGGTACTTTTTATTTCTTTAACAATTTAGCCTCTTTTTAAAGGATGAAAATTATTGATTATGATGAATGACCGTTTAATCTACAGTCCCCCTCGGTGAATGAAATAAATTTCAATTTTATTGAGTTTTACGGGCCGCTGATTACAGGTAAAATTCAGCGATGTTTCGTTTTCGAGATCACTGTCATCTGGTGAAGATCAAACTAACATATTTTACGGTTTCTCTTCTTTTAAAGTTAGTTTTCACTAGATTATTTCAATATTTCACAAACACCTTTTTAAACTTTTGCACCATGTTTTGTTTTACACATTTTTCTCTTTTATTTTTTAAGCGACCTGTTTCTTCACGAGACTTAAAGGTTCATGATTAATGGAAAAAATCATAAAATAAATAAAATCTCAAGTTTTAAAGGTATTCTAATCTCATATGTTTCCTTCCTGCAAATTTGATCAAGAGAATCGGAAGGAGGCAGCTTTAGGACAATGCCATTTGTTTAAAAATCTGAAGTTGTTAGATTTTTTTGGTTTCTTAATCTTTGCATTATATCAACTTGCAGCTCAGCATGCTGTACACCACATCATCTTGTGGATATATTACAAAATGGATCTCAGATACCAAAGGAAGTTCACCTAAACATATTATTCATCTCATGAATGTTTGTTAACATTAGAAAAGTATCTTACTAAAGAAGATTATAAAGAATTTTCTTTTCAATATTTGTAGAATCTTAGTTGAATTAGCTCATTTACTATTTTGCCCTTGCTTTTCTCATAAATTAATTGTCAGTACATAACCACTACCTTTACAAATATTGAAATTTATTTTAAAAATAAATGTTTTTTAACTTTATTTATTCTAGATTTTTGTTAAAATAAACTTACAAAATGTAAACCCATTCCAAATAGAAGGCAGTAGGGGTAAGCATCATTCTTTCATATTATGTGGATGATATAAAATCTAATATTACACATCATTTTAAATATTCTATATTGATATCTTTAATAATAACAATTTGTACACGCAAAAAAATAAAAAACAGTGAGATGTTAGTTGGCATTCGATGATCTCATCATTTTTACTACAATCTTAACAAAAAAATTACAAGCATAAATCAGCTAAACTACTATTCTTTGCCAGGTCAGGGAATTGTTGCTCTATTCCCTTTGCCTGGGTTCCAATTTGTTCTACAGTGTTAGACCATGCACCTTCTAAACTTGTGGTTCGGATCCAGTGTTTACCTTTACAAAGAAACAATTAGATATATGTATGGGAGCCAGGGGTTCGTGAATCTGCATATAATCCACCTGTTAATCAGGAACCTCTATCTTAACCACAAACATATTTATATTTTGAAGAGAAATTAAGTCTTCAGGTTTAAAAAGAAAGTCTAAGGATGAGCTATATCAGTTTTACCAATAGCTCATTCTGCTTCAATCAGTTTTATATTGCTACCCATTCCTGTCTGAATTAATTAAAAGATTAAAATTTTATTTACAAGGAAAAAAAAAGTTTGCATCATTTGCTATATCTTTCATTGAAGGCAACGTTGCTATAAAGAGTTTAGAGACTGACAAAGAAGTTTTAACTGAGAAGGCCTTACTACTCAGCAGTTTATATTATTTGAATATTAGATGTGTTGGTTGACTGGATGTGCTCTCAGTTAGTAGTAGTTATTGCTAGTAATTATAGAACTTTATGTGAAGTTTTTTTTGTTTGTTTATCTATAAAAGAATTTTATATTTGTTTGCTTCTTTAGCATAGATTTTTAAATGACTTATATCTCTATTATTATATTTTATTACCGGTGTTATAAATATTGAAACTTTCTCCCGATATTATTAGTAGCTGTTTGATAATAAAATATTTTGGCTTTTGACTTTGTTATCAGAGTTGCGCATTTTCAGCGCAACAATGCAGTTTAGAAGTTTTAAAGTCATGAGGTAGTTCTAGATGTCACCTAAAGAACCAGAAATTTATATTTCGTTTTCTTTTTCTGACATTATGCAAAGGATGTTGAAAAGACAAGACCTTTCTCGCCCAGCCACGCTTTTTAAGCTCTACAAAAACAGCGTTGAGAGATCTACGTGACCATTTCAATTTCGTTGACCATCATCAGCTTTTTTTAACTGGTTGAGGTTTTATTTAATTTTTTGGAATCCCTTATTATCCAATTACAAAATCTTATAACAACCAATATTCTTAACTGATATCACGAGCTTTTTCATAAGAAGTAATGATGTACGCATTCATATCCCACTATTCTCTTGTTGAAATATGTTATTGTGCATTGTAATTCTACAGAGTTAAAGAACTGTAAAAAAAATCTAATAGCAATTCAGGGACAGTATATAAAATAAAGTTGATGATGGTTTTCTATGTAAATCATATCTGGCGTTCTCAGATACTATTATAATCTTTCTTTTTAAAATTTGAGTCAAATTTTCTTCTGATCCACTGTGGGGAGTTCAAGGAGTTCAGAAAGGAAGGTATCAGTTTTAAAATATCGTTACACAACAAATATCAAAACTACTCCAGTCACGGATTACCTACAGAAATCATACAGAAATTGAGCAATAAGTTCTTTAAGCAATAGGAAAAGAAAACAAAGATTACTGGTGGCATTCCAACGTTGTAACTACAGGTGTTCTTTCAATTAAATTTTAAAAAATTTTACTTATCAATTTTTGTAAAATAATAATTTTCCTACAAAATAATTTAAGTTTTGAAATTATCTTTTTTGTAACAATAATTAATTTCTTTCATACATTAATAACTTTACACAATATTAGCATTATCAGCAGATCATCCACCCATATGCAATTCTTCTTTTATCCACTTTTGTATTCTAATAAATGGGGTTTTGATGAAGCAGATAAAATTTTATATTTGTCAGGTTTGCACCACTACATAAAAGCATAATAACAAGTATTTACAGATCTTGGCATGTTTTAACGTTTTCACTTATAATCATCAGCAGAATAATGCCAGGCCACATGTGCAAGAGTCACAATGGACTGCTGTACACATAATGAGTGTCACGTCACATTATTACCACCATACAAGATCTCCGGCTTTTCCCCAATTAGACACATGGGATATGATGGTAGGAAGTTTGCCTGGTACCAACACAATCCTCCTCAGACTCTAGGAGTTTTCAGAGTTGATGATTGCCTGGAATTGAGATACCACAGGAGACATTGACTTCCTGATCAAGCACCTTGGAGGCGTTGGAAAACTCACACATAACACATCAAAGTGCATCCACACTTTAAAAAGGTAAGGAACTAAAAGACGATGCAATGTTTTGATTATTTTGTATTATGCATGTCATTTCATTAGAGTGCCTACTTATAAAAATTTATTATTATGTTTTTCTTTCTGTGTGAGTATGTGAGAAATAAGTCATTCCAAACTGGGGTGTTAGTTTCTATATCATGATATATGTTATGCATTAAATTTTGCAAAGATTAGAAAAAATAGCTAATAAAAAAGAATTCATGAGTGGTCAATGATGGTGTGCAATGTAGAGTATGTTTTTCAAACAGCTCATGCTCATTCTTTGAACTTACAAAACAAACAAGGATGGCGCCACACAGCAGGCAGACCGTGGGAGAATGGTTCAGACTTATTGGCGCCTTCTCCCTCCACTGCCGACTCAAAGATTCAGGAGTCAAACAAAACGTTTTTTATTTGTTTAGCAACACAACTGCCGTAATATTAGCGACAGTTCGTTTATTATGATATTTCAGCACAATTCGATAAGTCGATTGACTAGCATCAAAGTCTTTCCGAGAGGATGATTAAATGTTTGATTATTGGTTTCATTTGCTGCTGTTTCAGAAGCGAGCACCATTTTAGCTGCAAGACCAGTGTGTGATTGGAGGAAAGCTCTGAAAAAGTCTAAATACCATATTAGATATCAATCCTGTATAAAATGAAAATACCTAATTTGGAATTTTATGTTTAGTTCTGAGATGTAGGGCAGCGTGGTGCCAGCCTTAGGCGTCTTTGGATGCAAGAAATAATGGTATTCTCACCATCTCATATTGAGTGCATAAGAAGACTACAAAGCCAAGCTTGCATCAGGCACAGAGTTACAGCAATGAAAGAAATGGCGGTCTATCTTGATTTATTTTTCTCTTCTTTTTGGGGTTGTGTTTGGTTTGTATTTATGTTTTATAGAAGAAAGTAATCTTTAGTTTTATGTTTAATTTTTATTTCAGATAGCTCATAGGGCATTTGAGAATTTTTATTTTTATTAAAACATGTCAATTCATTATTATTTTTTAATGATGAAGTCATATCAGAAACTGAAAGACGAACTTCGCGATGAACAAAATGATGAATTACCGAGAAGATCAGTTTGTGAGGATGTTGACTACCAAAACGTTTAGTAAAACCAATTGGTTCTATCTAACCATGATATGCAGAAGAAGAAGGCACTCCAGAATGCTTACCTTCCACATCTAAGAGTTTGCTTACAATGCATTTTAGAGACATGTGACATTTCAAAGATGGTTTATGTGGTTAGGACATACTAGATCTGTGTGTCAAGCCCCATCTATAGAGTGAAGTTGTCACCTAATAGGTGAGCCATGTTAAATATCTGGGTTAAATTCCACTAACAGTGCAGAAGAAAACACTATTAAAATGGGCTTTTTAACAAGAAAAAGGGCATAGGGAGGGAATAATAGGTGCAATTGATGATATCTATAAAGAATAATAGCTCCCAAAGGTGTGTGTTATCCTCATTTAATTTTATATTAACTTAGAAGAAGGCATTCATGTCGTATCATGGCGATTTTGTGATTCTAATCAAAGATATTGGCTATCGATGCCTATTTTAGGATCTGTGTGCATACAGCTATATTTAGAACTTCAGATGTAAGGAAACATTAGGGCAAAGGTGCAATAAGCTGGTCACAGAGGATCATATCTAATTTGGAATGTTGCTGTGGAGTTGAACCTTGGCTCCTAACTCCATTCTTAATGACTGTGGAGATACTGAAGAGAGAGGTATAGCAATGTTTTAAAAAGTAAATTGTGAGTATCATTAGAAAAGCATTTTGGAATCTTAAGAAAATTTTCTACTCTTTATCGAGGCGCCAGTGCCTATACTATCGGTGGCTGCATATGTGTGGCCAGCGCGGCCAGCAACATGTCCTGGCATGGCGGTAGGAGAGCCGACCCTTACAAAAGCTACTGGAAAATGTTAATAACAATGCCTCGAAGGAAGAGAATAATGAAAGTGTGGGGAGTTGATGTATTATTGAGTGGAGTTAAGGAATAAGGTGGAAGTTATATAGGAGAAAATTACTATGCTACAAAGCTCTAAAGGCACTTTTTATTTGTCTTTAGTAGTAATGATCTTTGTAATATAGAGTTAAAGTTTACATGCAAAGAAATGTTTTTAAATGTTAAATAATTACAATAAATACTATAAACTACATTTTGTTTGTCCTAATTTATCTTATCTCTACAATGCACAAAAAATGTTTACTTTTATATATATATATATATATATATATATATATATATATATATATATGTGCCATATACATACCATATATATACATATATATATATATATATATATATATCACATACCTATATATATATATATATATATATATATATATATACTATATATATATATATATATTTCTACTATATATATATATATACATATATATATATATACTCTCTCTTATCAGTTTTACAGTTAGGAGATCTGGATTAAGTTGGGATATGAGATCCACTAAAAAAAAAAACTAAATATAAATAAGCTTATTTTATACTAGAGTTTTAGATTTTAGCCCCATTCACTTGGCACTTCACTGAGTATGGTGTTTGACGTTTTTTATATACACATAACATATTTTAAGCAGATAGAGATCCACCTATTTATATTTGCAATTAAGGATCAATTCTTTGCATAAGCTGCAATTCATATATAATAGAATGAGATCTTGCAGTGATACTGAAATAATAAGATTTTGGGATCTATCTGGCTATATATTTATGTACTAGCTGCTTTTTGAAGAAAAGCACATTCCATGAATAGTTCATTCTGTATATTATGATCGCACATTGATATAAAATGTCTTCAAGAACGTTAAAAATTATGATTTAATTTTGAAATATAGAAAGTAAATATAGTATTATATAAATAAGTAATAATTATTTTCTAATGAGAAGAGGATGACTTGAACTTCTTTTTATAAAGTGATAGTATCTGGGTTGTTTCATTCGAGATGCTGCTCACCCAAGGAGTATAATTCGCCAGGTGATTATAAAGAGGAAGAATTAAACTTCATATTACAAATCACTTAATTTTTTTGAAAAAAATTTACTTTGAATGTTTTTATATTTCTACAACACACATAGAAAATGCATAACAATATTTTTAAGAAGAATGGAACTAATGGGAATTTTTTTCATGCAGTTGTATCTAAAACACTCAAATCCTTTAAAAAGAAAAAGTGGAACGTCACTGGATTTTCTCAAAGTTATTTTCATTTTTCTAGTAATCATTTTAAAATAAAAAATGTTCCTGTTTTTTTACGATATGTTTCTTCTGAAAATAAATAAAATTACCCTCTGATTAGAGCATACTTTACAGGAGTATTTTCCCATATATTAAACTCTCCCAGGAGGATTATGTGAAGGAATTTCATAAAATTCAAATACAAAGTTTTGGGTTTCACAATTTCTGAATACGATTCAAGATTTTTGTTGCTTTTTAGAAGTAGCAAAATTTTGACAGTTTTTTCATTGCATGATTTGAATCTAAGCGATATATTATGGTTTAATTATCTTTAGTTAAACCGTTTGAAATATCAGGTTCCTAAACTTTTAAGAAAAGTATGCATTTGAAAGATCTTGAGTGGGCACGTTGCATTATTATTATTGTTTGGCATTTCTTGATGCTCAAATGAATAAATGACTCAGGAAGCTACATTATTCAGGTGCACGCTAGTGAAACCATAAATGTCAATAAATGCCATCACAGTAAAGAAGAAAAATGTGAGAATCGTTCGTATATTTTTGCTGTACATGATTTTTGAAATTGGGACCCACTAATAAAATTCATAATGTTTCCAGTTCATTTATTCAAACTATTAATATAAATAGATGTCAGGCAATAACAATACACCGCCTGTCAGATCTTTCTTTATCTTGTGTTATCCTAGGTTTGGAGTAAATATTCAAGGCAACAAAGATAATAAACTATATATTATATTGAAATCATAAATTCATCTTTTAATCGTGGAATCAAAATACTTTCGGAGTGTTCCTTACAGAAACCAGCTATCTATCGTTTGACATTTAAGCATTAACAAAGTTTATCGGATTTAAAGAAATGTCAAATTGGCTCAAAAATTTTGTTTTGATTTTTGATATCTCTTCACCAACCTCCCACGTGCCTTTGCAGACGAGTGTTGGGTTCATGGTATTAATATACGACAAGTGTAATTTGATAATTTTATCTAAAAATCATGTAGAATTTCATGGATTATATAAAACCGTCAATGATATTAAAAAAATATATATATTCATGAATTTATGATTATCATCATAAAATATTACTAATTTTATTTCATTGAAAGACTAAAATTAGATAAAAAGACATATTTTAATATTTAAATTAGTAGTTTTAAAGAAAGTATTATAAAATTCTTGAGTTCTATCTTGATTCATCAGTAATGACAAAATGTATATTTATAAATTTATCACAGAGTCGTAATCAGCATTCTTAATGACTTTTTGATATCAGTCCTCCCTCAGCTCTACGTTGCATGTCATCTCCTCATAAGTTGGAACGTAAGCTTTCAAGTTCTTTCTTCTTGAGAAGATACAAAATCTGCTTTTATTCCACTGCTACCCAGTTAAATATTTCACTAAATAGATTTAGTAGGCTTCTTTTTTTTTAATTATGTATATTACGTTCTTCAGACCATTTTATTTCTATGTTTAATAAAATATTTTAATTATTAAAGTCTCTATGAAACAATGATTCACATCAAATTAATTCGCACCTGATCATGCAAATAATTGGATTTTATGTTAAAATCAGGTGACCTCTAGCATAAAAAGAGTCATAACATAGTCATAGCCTTATTAAAAAGACCTGGAACAATAAGAACCTTAAAAGAAACCTATACTTTAAAAAATAGATTTTATTTGTCTTTCACCAATTTTACTCATATTAAATTCTGACTTCATAACTATATATTACCTGTTTTTTATTTCTTAATCCCAGAGCATTATTTTATTGAAACGTGTTTTGTTTTTAACACCCTGTATATCAAATACAGGTGATTGATACTCACCCTGTACATTTTTTGTATAATTCTAGTTTCTTACCTACTATTGATTGTGTTTTATTTAATATAATCGAAATTTTATATTTTTTATCCCAAGAACATGTTTTTGGTTTTTAACACCTGTATCCATTAAATTATATTATAAAAATACCATGTACTATTATCTTTCTATATAAAGAATTTTATTTTGTTTACAAGTTGATAAAAATAAAAAAAAATAAATTAGAAGTGGTTACTTGTTAGTACTATTTTTATTCCATTTTAGATAGTGCAATTATATAAAAAAAAATTAAAAATATCTAAAAATTGCAAAAAGATGCAAAGAAGTTTTACTAGGTTAGAATAAGGAGGATCTTAGTCCTACTTTAAATGTACAATGCTGTTTCTCACAACACATTAGCTCTTTTTTTTGCTTTGGTAGAAAATAAGGTTCAATTTTTTGTTATTTTTCATCTTATCTACTATTTTAAGGACCACCTAATTTATCTCTTATTGTATGACCCTACTGACATCTAAATTGATCACTTAGGTACACTATACTGACTTTCTGCTAGCACAAATAAAAATATTACTAAATGTCTTTAAATTTAACACAAATACACACTGTGTTCTAATCATCCTGTCTAACAAGTCTTCCATACACAAACTTCAGCTAAGCCCAGCCAGAATTTTAAGCCTAGGGAGCATTAAAATAATTTGCAATTATATGGGATAATGACATCCTTCATTCATTTTCTGATTATTAAAGAATTTTGGAAAAACCAGTTGTTATTTCATGCATTAATACAGATTCAGATACTTTGCACTGTATGTCAGGTGGGGTTGGAGGTCAATATATCAGGAAAGGCCTGTCGTTTATCTTGGGCTACCTTTCCTCAAATACTATGACTTTGAAAAAAATCCATGATGGGACTTTTCTTTATTCATTATTATATTCAGTAATATTCAGGGGTTCCTATTTTGCCATAAGAATAGTATGGGTCGATTAAGTTGTTATTTAAATATTAACCTTTGACAAATTATATTTTAAGCACTTTGGGCTCTACCACAGAATCAATCTAGACGTTTGGCCTAGAGCAAAAGACTTTCCATTCCTGCTATGTCATGGGTGTCCAACTACAGCAAGGTCTATTGAAACATTTAGAAATTTTCAATTCTTAAGAATTTGTCTTGACTTCTAAAATTAGAGGCACCATCAGGAGCGGCCTATAAAAAGGTAAGATGAATGTATCAGACTAATTTTGCTGCAAGGAGTTGGAAACCTTGTTTAGATTCTACACAGCTTCAAAGTGCTTAGACTAAAACCATTCAAATCCAATGACAGAAATCGAGCTATGCAATTTTATACAAACGCTCTCAAAACAAAATCTAGAGAATAAAATAAAATATAGTTATCTCATTTTTAAATTCCTAGAGCCAAGTCAGTTCAGCACTTGGATACTAACATTAATAAGTTCATCATTCAATGTGGTTTATGAAACCAAGGAACTTTTATGAATTTTTGATAGTTAGTTTTTTTATGCAGCAGAGGCCATTTCCAGAAGCTGTTGCTTCGACACAGGGGTTAAACGTTACATAAAAGCTCAAACCATAGATCCCTATACTCTCTTCTAAAGTTGATGTTAAGAAACATGATATAAAATTCAAATTTTGAATTTCCCTAGTTGCTTTTAAAACATATATTTTGTTATGTATATTCTGCAGATTAAACTATTTTGTACAGGGGTGATCAAGGAGCCTGACAAGTAAATTCACGAAAAACAATTATTTTGAAAATTCAATATTTTCTAAACTATCATGTTTGGATAATGCTTCAAGTAAAGTAAGAATTAAGCTATACTTATTATGCCTGGCCTAGGTATATAGTTTTTCTCATAAGATAAATTAGTAAGAATTAGAGTGTAAACATTTTTGAGAGCTGATATCTTATACTCCAATTTTTATACTATGACTTGTTTAGGGTGTCTGAAGGGCCCAGGCAAAATATGCAGAATTGTACTTTGCCAATTAATGGTACACAGAGAAGCATAAGCACATATTCTCCTGGTTGAGAAAATATTATTATTAAATTTATTATTTATTTTTACTTTTCTTTAAAATTTTCTTCAATACTGCACGATTTGTATGAAATTTAGTAATTTAGGGGTTTCAAAATACGGTTCATCATGATACCTGTAACATTTTCACTACTATAAAACTACAAACAACTAAGAGTCATTTTTGAGAGTTTGCATTCTATGAGATCAACCCAATACCCAATTAAAAGTTAATAGTTTTCAAATACGAGGCTATTATGAAATCAGGAAAATACCTTCACCATTACTTTAAAACAGTGATGTCTGATTATCTCAGAAAGGCTATCAAGACGACATACATTATGTGTATCTTTTTTGAGAAAATAAATACAGCAAATGTGCATGTTCAATTATAGATTAGTTCTCAAAGCACGAAAAGAGTTATGATTCTTCAAATAGGGACTAGAAAGAGCTGCTGGTAGTGCCCTTTTACCACCTGCCGAAACTATTTGGATTTCAGTTTCTCCTGCAATAAGCCCTAATCACTGGATTTCATTCAAGACAATTACCAACATGTTCAGAAAAAAAATCTTTTGAAATAGAAGTAAAAATAAATATTCGAAATTGGCACCCTGTATCTCATTTATTATTAACTTTCGGCCACCCTGTATCTCGACTATTATCAACCCTGGACTAGACATTTGGTTCTAATATTTTCAGCAGAGAATATCCTGTTTTACTGTGTACCATTGACTGGGAGGACACCTGTATACAGGGAGTTCGCTAAAATCTTTCTAAAGTTGGTATTAGTTCAAATAAGACCAGCAGTTTTGGATTGTTTTTATGTCACAAATATTCACATATATACACAGCATAAATACCTCAAATTCAAATCTCTAACTCAGGCAAATTTAAGCTTGACTCCGTGGACTAAGTTTCTTTGTCATCAGCATATAAGAATCGATTTTTTAAAGTCTTTCAAAACTATAGTTTTTAGTGATCTGTTTTTAAAAACTATTTGTCTTTTTGTCTGAATTCTAATCATTGCATAAGATCTCATTGAGTTTTAAACCTAGCCTCTATTCATATTCCCGTTTTTTTGATTCACCCTGTTTCCAATAAGTCCAATAGCTCATAGGCCTGCTCCATGGTTCAGGATTTGATAAAAATAAATTCAGATGGCCTTTCACCAGTTAATGTGTTACTAGTCTTATTGTATACAATAGTCCACAAATTGCTGACGATGAATTGTTTGGGTTTTTAAAATAAAATTATTCATCCTGTTGAGTCACATTCTACAAATGATACATATATTATCTTACGCAGATAAAACTTCATTTTGTTATATTTTCGAAAACTTGCAATTTAATAAGCTACTATTTATTGCCTCACCACTCTACAACACATTGATGCAGAAAACAAACGTTTTTTTCTTGTTTACCTATTAATATTAATCCTAATTATTTTTATATTAAAATGAGCAATATATCACATTCAATTATTATCAGTTTTAACATTAGAAATTTTATACAGGCTCCTCCTGAAATATAGTTTTAAAAGACAGTAGTTTAAAAAATATTTATTCTTTTGATGAATGCTCATTTATAAAAACGTTTTTATTTTGGAGAAATTAGGATTCGATATAAGAAAAAGAATTATTAGAAAAAAATCCTAAGATGGCGGAAAAATGTTTCTATATTTTTGTCGGTAGAAATTGAGAAAGACGATAGAATAATGAAAATTCTATGTAAATATTACTAGTACATGAAAGACCATTTTGCATATTTTCTTATTCTAATATGATTCAGCAAATCTCTTTTAAGAATTACGACCGTTAAGTTTATTGTAAAAAATAATAGATGTAAAATAATTATTCATTTTTCCTTAGTAACACTTTTTTTCTATATCAGTGCTTTAGATTATTCTTTAAAATTTAGGTTAACAGAAATGATAGGGGTAGTCTAGTACAACCCCGACCAATAGTCTCAAATATACATATATACAGGGTGCTTCAATTTTGAAACGAAACTTTGGGGCTGACGGAGAAGGTTTATATAAACTATTACATTACGAGAGTGACTGAGTTTAAATTTAATTTTCGATTTTTGTAATAATTTCTGAGCCGATGGGTTTGCTTACCTCAGTCAGGTCTTCTTGGGTTATTAGGACGAGAACTTTGATTCGTTAATGGTTTGTGCCTTGTACAGGATGACCTGGCTTATTTAAAACTGCTGAGATTTTTTGCAGCCACTGTACCGATTCTATTGTGCGACATTTCCCGACCTTTTTACATAAAAAGTTATACGTGATTTCACATCCTTTGGACTAACTGTTTTGAGAAATATGCGTTTTAGAAGTTTTTATTGTATTATTAAAATATGTAGTAAGTTTATTTTTTAAAGTTTTCTTTAACTTCTTCCGATATATTTAAAATACATTGGGCCATTGGACAGTCTAGACATGTGAAGTTATTGTTTACTTTACCAGGCGTATACAGAGCGTTTTTGCGCAGTTTTAGTGGAAAAGTCGTTATATCTTTTTGTATAAAAGAAGTCTAGTGTTTTCATTATTAACTTCAAGGTCAGCTGGTGAAGTGCAAGAAAATTATCCATGAGTTATGTCATTCAAATGCCCTGTAGATGAGCGCCCTCTGGCCAGAAGCACCTCAGCTGTGCCAGTTAAATTTCTCGTCTTAAGAGCCAGGATACCTAATTTCGTGCATACCAGTTTTTCCGAAATTTTGAAAAATCGAAAACCAAATTAAAACTTTCTTTACAAATTGCCAGGAAGCATCTTTTGAATATAATTTATTATTAAATAATACCATTTTCTCAAGCACTCCCGCCAGCTCCTAAGAGTTTTCGTTCAGAATTACTGGAGCACCCTGTCTAGAAAGTGTGTTTTTCTAATAATAATATAATATTTTATCACACGATATTTCTAATGGGTGTTTAACTTTGCACTCAACGTTTATACAAAAACTACCCTTTATTTTGATCAACGAATCACTCCCAGTAAATTTTTCTCCGTTTGTTTTAAAACATATAACTCTTTATTTCATTTCTTTTTGTGAAGCCTATATGCAAATAACAGTATTTATGGGTAAATCACCATCTTATAAATTAGATTCGAGGAGGAAGCAGACCCTTACATTAGATTACAAAAATGGAAAATCGGAAGTCATGAAAAGATTTAGAATTCTACTTACATGTAAATGTGCAACTTTTAAGTGCTGCTGCAAGCTTTACCTAATTTACACTTCTTAGTAATATCAGAATTAGCTATTGAGTCCAAAATAGCTTTCTATTACACTTCTCCAGGTTTTTAATGAACTCAGAGAACATTATAGCTATCTGTCAGGTCCACGGATACGTGTTATCAAATCAGCACCGAAAAATCAAGCCACTTCCATAAGCCCGCTTATATGGGCTGCGAAGCTGGCCATATAAGCGTGGAAGACAAATCGTTCGCGTTCTGCCAGACTGGGCTTCTATTGCGATAGCTGTAATGTTCTTTGATAAAGCTCATTCAATACTGTGTTTCATTTTGGAATGTGCATGATTCTGTTACTTTTTCTATAGGGTAGTATAGGTCTATTGTTAATTGTTTTCAATTATTAACGTTCTAAAATGCTAATTTGGACAATTTGATCCGGTCAAACAAGCCATATAAACGGTTTGAGTTAAAGGAAGAAATAATTTAACATTCCTATATTGCTTTTTGACAAACTACTTCATAGGAATTAGAATTGCAAGGGGTGTTAAGAAAATGTTTAAAAATTACAGTTATAGTTTTCTCTGCTGAGTGACACCATGAGATAACTTTCAAAACTAAGACTGAAATGAAAGTTATTTTCCTCTAAAACCGTTTGTAAGGATTAACACTTATTTTACAATATTTTCAAATTGTCACATTTTCTGGATAACAGGCAATTAAAAATGAACCTATACTACTACACTGCACAAACTACTTAGGTGCCATAGTTGGAAAAAAATCATCAAGAATATAGATATTCCATTTTGTGAAGATCTTGGTTTATTCTATTCTATTTAGAACTTTTCTTTCACTATAAAGAAACTTTTCATTTAAAGACAGCAACTATAAATATACACTAATAAATCCTTTATATCCCATATTTTTTTAAATAACGAGAACTTTAAATTACCAAGGTACAGGCTTTATATGGACTGTAATAAAGGAATTGATAAATAAATAAACTTTAACTTAAATAATGACATTTTATTCTTTGAAATATATAATAAAACACTAAAAATCTGGATCTTAGATGTTATTTGACTGGGCATACATCCTATTCCAGTGCCACTTTACTTTTAGAGTCCTTAGAAGACACAGTTTGTTTATAGGATGATTCCTGAGTTATAAAAAGATTCTAAAATAAACATTATAAAATCCTATCTAATAAAATTAAATTACTTATTTTTTGAGAAGATAAAGTCTAATACTTGTGCATCACTGAATTTAATTATAAGAATAATTTAAATACTCTTTAAAATCAAACAGTTTAAATTTGAAATTAAAAGTCATAGATAGCTGATATCATTTATTACAATTTAGTTTACAAAATAAAAGCATAAACACTTCTTCTAGCTGCTAGATGTTTCCCACTATAAATGGACCTTCTTTTATATTAGAATTGTTTGGCATTTTAGAAAAAATGTTAAATACAAAAATTAAGATGGTGATATAAAATTTTGTAGTATGACAATATTTTCTACAGAGTGTCACACAAATGAATATTTAAAGTTATATGTTACACAAAGACATCTATGTAAGCCTATTTTAGATGGAAGTTTATTTTCAGTTCAAATCTTGTAGGTTGCTATATTATTTCATTATCTATTTCCCAATAAAGGTCCAAGATTTTATTATTAATCAGACCCATGGATATATTTACACTGAGTACAGCGATTTCTTATGTTTGCATTCTGTCATTCTGTTTAATAACAACAGAGTGAGTTTTCATGTATCAAATGATTTATTCTAGTAGAAAAAATTTGAAGTATTTAATCATGAGGATACTCTAAGATCGATAATATGTAGCATCAATGAAGCCACTTAATAATAATGGGGATGGTTACGGCCAGAATATTGAAAATGTTGGCAGACCCTACCATTTGGGATCAGAAGAAATGACTCCATGAGTCTATATATAACTCTTACAGTTGTTTTTAGAATGTACCAACTTTCAAATTACTTCTTTGTGAACCTCTGTATAAAATATTGTCATGCTACAAAAAACTTACATACTTATACTTTAATTTTGCATTTAACATTTTCCAAATACCATTAAACAGATTTAAAGAGGGAAGTCCATTTATAGTGAAACACCCTATTATTAACAGTATAGGTTAAAATCAAATAATTGCAAATATAATTTTATTATAATTAGGATTAAAAAATTACAAATATATTATTACTAATAAATCATGTACAAGGTTTTCCCATGTCTTTTCTGATACCACCTACAAAGTTCTTTCAAACTGATTATAAAAAAGGCATTTACATGCAAAGGGAATTTCGTGTTTTTTTCTGAACCATTAGAATTTTTTAATTGAAAGGCAGAATTGTGCTGCTAATGTCAAATTTGTAGGTCAAGCATTTTAAAATGTATCATCCTGAAGACGAATTCACCAATATAAGTTTGTTGGCTCTAACTTTAATATAGTTTTGAACAATACATAAAAATATTTCATAAGAAAAGTAAGTAAGACAGAGATTCGAATCTTTGTCTTGCCATGACCTATCGGAAAATTATCGATCGAGAAGCCTTAGAGAGTTAAACCTTACATTAACGAATTCTTTCATCTTCAGAAGAACTCTATTTTCCTCAAGAAGCAGTGTTTATTAAATGGCACGAGTATAAAGTTAGGCGTGCTAAGTAATAATAATCCTGTCCTTTCGATTAAAAGGGAATTCTAGCTTCATAAAAAGCAAGGAAAACTTTCCGTATTTTTGCCTTTTTTTGCCTTCTCTTCCAAACTGCTGTGAGTGTTCTAAAGAAATCTTGCAGGAAAATAATACAGTCTTTTTATATCTTGCACCATACCTAAAGGTTAAAAGAATTAAAGCAAATAGCTAAAAATTGTAAATACAAAAGATTGCAAGGTTTAGCTTATAGTATATTCAGGACATATTTTTTTGAGTTTGCATTATCTCCCACAAGCTGCAGGAGTTTACAATAAAGTTATATTATTTTCGATTTTATTCCATTTTGGGTTCTGCTTGTGTTGAGATTTCTATTCCCAAAATGCTATGGGCCGATTGTCATTTGTATTGTTTGGCTTATACACTTTTTGAAAATGACATTTGTGCGCTAACGAAACTTGCCAGATCATTGAACATAAGTAAGGCGTTCTGATCCACCAACGTAGTTTTTGTTTATCGCAATGCCAGCTGCAAAGTGGGAATGATAACGGGTTTTGGGTTACGATTTGAAAACGTTTTGGTTTGATTTGTAAATAACTTTCCATTAAGGTAACTCGTTGAAAATTATGATAGGATAGTCAGCATCGTTTTGCTTCTAGTCAAACAGGGCTTCAAAATGCTTAAAATGTGTATATTTTTCCTAATGGCTAAAATCAAAAACAAATGACAATCAAACAAATATTATTTTATATAGAAATACAATAAGCAGAAATGGAATAAAATATAGGGTGTTCCGTTTAAAAAAATATGACACATTATCCTAATTTTGGTTTCTCTATATTTAAAAAAAAAATGTCCTGAAGATACATAATCTGAACTCTTTCTAACTTTATCATTTATGAATTTTACTTATTTACTATATTTTAACGCTAAGTATGGTGCAAAATATAAATCCAACGAAGATTGAACAGGGACAATTTTCGACTTTCTTCAGTTTTGAAAAAATTCCCAATAATAGCCAAAGAATAAATTTTGCCAGGTCAAAAAAGATTGTCCTACCAAAGCTTTGACAAGGGAGTAACTATTTTTGATAATATTATAGATTCTACAGATTAAATATTTTCAGATTTTTCCCACAAAGATAAAGGAAAGTCAAGAATCATTATACTCAGTGTTAGTTTGGAACTTACTATACACCTAATACCTGTGAAAAAAAAGTAAATATAAAAGAATTATGACATGCTTGGTTTTGTTCATTCCCTATGCCTGCCTCTCAGAGAGCCCTTGTCCTGAAATAGGAAAAATGTGTTCAAAATATCAGAATCAAAACCAACATTATAAGAAATGTGTACTATAGTTAGATGCTCTTAAACTAATACCTAAAATGGCTAAGAAAGAATACTTCACTTACAGAGTTATATCAATGAAAGTATATCACAAAAAAGCCCTTTTTCGACATTTTAACCAACATAGTTGTTTCTCTCGGATAATGATGCATTCTTTAAACACCGCACGAGTGTCAGGTCAGGAATGAACTCTGCAGGGATCTTTCCATAAAGCTCTTAGGCTACATATGCATATCTTCAAATTTGGAAAAAGTTACTTCCACCGAACCTTGTAATGGAAATGTTTCAAAAATTTGGAAGCTGAGCTTCACCAGAAATATTTAAAAGGAACAGGGAAGTCCTTGATTTGTTTTTGTTTTTTCTGACCATATTAGAAAGATAAACAAAATTAGTTCACTCTCATGTGGCCACATTTTTATTCTGACCCAGTTCGTTTCAAATTTTAATCCGACGTTTCTTTGTTGAACCATCATCACCTTCATTATCAATATCATTTGATTTTTTTGCTCCAGAAACGTCGGAAAATATTAAGTCATAATATCTCGTTTGATTTAGAATTAAATCTGGCATTTATTAAAATAAAGTAATTTCAGTCTATATAAAAAAATGTAGACTTGACGATGGTTTCAAAAAAAAAAACGAAACGTCGGATTGAAAATTTAAACGTTGTCCTTGAAACAGAAACAGTAATATGAATAATATTACAAGATTTTACAACTTTAATCATATCGTTTAAATAATAGAAAAAAACTAAATCGCGACTTTTCCAGTTTTCAAATATATTCGGATTTTCCAAATTTGAAAAAATCATATTGCAAGGTTCGGTGGGACGAAACTTTTCCCCATTTGAAGGTCTCTATAACTCTAACAAGTCTACAAGATATATAGTTGGTTCATATAAGGACACCTGTATCATAGAGATTCCGAATAAACAATGGTAATTTTTCTTGATTAAATTAAAAGATAAAAATTAAATTTTACTTTTTACCTAAGTTGCTAACAAGGACACAGTTTCAGTTGATAATTTTTCACACTTACCTATGGGCTGTGACAGTGGTCGTGTTCTGTCGTATACTGGTAAGGATTGCATTTGATCCTCGCCTCCTCTCACTTTTCTGAAAATAGGGGATGTTTGTGCAGAAACAGTTGACTAAGAACTCGACAGTGACTTAATGCCATGTTGAGTCTATTTACATAAACATACAGTTCCTTGTTGGGGACATGCTCTTTTAAATTCTCTTTTACCGGTTAAATATGACATCCAACTTCATAATGATTATCATTTCTTGAAGAGTCTATATCCAGCGGTGAGGTTCCTCTGAACAGTAACTTCTACAAGGTGTCATTAATAAGGGATATGCCCTGGTGGTGGCATCTTCACAGTATTCGGGCAGTTAATGATAGCGTGTCACTACGTCCGTGCATGGCGGTAAGTTAGTTCCTAAGCAATAGCTGAATGAGTGGATTACAATCACAAGAAACATTCCGTACAAAGAACAAACTAGATTTTCTCTTTTCTGAAAAAAATTGTGGTACAAGTTTTGCAGAAATAGCAAGATCTTTTCAAACTTAAAAAAGTGTATTTAAAACATTTCTTGAATTAATGGCTCTTTCTGTTTAATTTTTTTATGTTAACAAGAAATAATTTATATAGTCCATACCTTTGACTTTAAGCTTTGTGTCTAATCCCTCTCAGTGGCTCTCAATATAACACACAGACCAAAATAAGGAAGAGAATTATTCCTAAGTAGCAGTAATTCAAGTGCCGTATAGATTAATCCACGACCGGACCCGAATCAGCGTTCGCCGTTACCACTATTGCCAAACTGAACGGATCTCGGCTTGGCAACCTGAATATCTAACGATAATATTCGTGGCGCCCTCTCCATATTATTCGAACTTGATCATATATAAACCAAAATAATGGGTGAAAATGAGATCCGATAAGATTTCAAATTTTAGCGGCAAAGTGACAAAGCTGAGATAATGCAAAACAATATCTGCACGATCAGGTGGGGATCAAAGAATCAGATTATATAACTCAAAGAAAGATCTAACATAATATTAGTTAAAGAAAGAATGATCTCCATTATGAATAAACTATATATATATATATATATATATATATATATATATATATATATATATATATATATATATATATATATATATATATATATATATATGTGTTAGCAGTATCCTAAATTTATTGTTGTGACTAAAAAGAATGGGGATTCAGGCTGTGAAGAGAAGAGTGGCTAACAAAGGCAAAGCAATTCTCAGTAACAGCATAAATATAGAGCTTTATTAGTCATGGTTACGATCCTTATTCTGATGCATAGGCTTTTTGGATTTCAAGTTCAGTCTTCTTTTCTTCTGTTGCTGTTCCTATATTTACTATTTCAGACAAACATATTTACAGTATTGGAATTCCATTTAAAATGTTTGTTTGTTGATCATAAGACATTTTCTTCTTATAGTCTAGTTAGTAATGTGGACTTAGTCCAGTTTTCTTATTTTTTAATTTTAGGTGTTACACTAAATAGAAGGTGCCTCATTTAGCTCCTACGGCTTTTTGGTTGAGTTGCTTTATCATCCATCACCTTTCACTGTGGATGGAATTTTCATGTGAAAAATGGTAGGTATCTAAATCTCTTAGTTTCCCTCCTCATTTAACAGACTGGTTTAAGGCTCAATTCTTTTATTTTCTTCAAGTATGCCCCCAGTAATTGTTCTCAGTGGGGTACCTACCAACAGCCACTTTTCTGCCCCCATACTTCTAGCCCTCTTTCTTCATTGAATATTGCTGGACTCCTACTTCCACCACCACGTTCATTCTCTTTCTACATTTTTCTATGTTGTCTTGTAGCATTTTCAATCTTTAAATCTCTGCAATTAAAATCCATCTATATTACACATCAAACTATTAAATCTTTTCTTACCCTTTTCAGGCCTTTTTACTACTTTAACACGACCATTTTAAATGTAAACAATAGAGAAAAAAAGTGTATTACAATATCATATCTCAAAATTCAACCTTCATCCTATGAGTGTGGCCTTGCTTTCCTAAAGCGATATACTAAAAAACAATGATCCTTACTCTCCTTTAGTGTTACATTTCACATACCAATTAGAATTGGTGGACAATGATTTTGTTATTGACTATAGTTTATTAAAAAAGGGAGGAGCACATCACAAATCGATTATCTGACTCTAATTATTCTAAAGAGCAAGGGAGGAGTACCATGATGAAAGATATTTTAGTAGCTGTATTAAACTTTTATTATTTACAGGCTGCATCGAAGTTTAAAACAACCAGTTATACCAATTAATTGGAAATATTGAAGAATTGTCTATTAAAAATGGGTTAAAGTATACTGCATCCTTTGATAAATGTATCTTTATCAAAATGATGCCACTTTTGCAACTTACAACCCAGATAAAGCAGAATTTTTTCAATGGCATTAACTCACTCTGGTGATCCATTTCTTCTCAGTACAATTTGGTTTCCCCTGGTCGAGTACCATATAAATATAAAATCATACCATAGTTTCTAAATACAATAAATATGATTAGGTTTTAGGTTCTCTCTTTCATTCCGCGCCGCTATTACTAAAAACAATACTCATTAAAGAGTAATAAAATTAAATTAAACAGAATGTATACCTTTCACTCATAATTATCAATTAATGAATAAATAAATTCAGTTTTATTGCAGATCAGTAAAGAGACCGTTAAATAAATGGCAAAAATGATACACAAAAGCACACAAAGAAAAAAATTAGATCACAGTAATTGAAGTTATCATTTTTGACTGTGAAATTGGGATCCACTATCAAAGGGGGCAGGTGTAACTTATGAGTTACAATTGCCAAATTACAGAATCCCAAATTCAAACCCACTGTAACCTGTTCTCATCGCCATATAAACTTATGTGCCTTAAAATATACAGCGCTGTAAGTAAAATTACAGAATCGCACCATTAGTCTCGGTTGGGATTGGGATAAAAATATATTGGCAACACTGCGACACCGACACGTCCGTCTAGTTTTAAGGTTACCTTTCTCACCTTTCTAAACATTATAAATAAAAGAGTTTTATTCAAATCTGCTCAAACATCCATAAAAAATGCTGTGTGTGTGCATTTTAGTTTATTTGTATTAATTTCTCTTTATTTATCACAGAAACAAATTACAGAGAGGGCAGCTGAATTAATACAAGTTGATTTGGTGAATTTAATCAGAAGTGAAAAGTATGTTGTGGCACTTTTCACCAAGAAGTACTGTGAAGATGAAAAGTTACAAAAATGGTTCAACTGGAATAAGGAAGTTTAGTTGGACATGGAACAGCCCAGGTGCAGTAAAGCTGGTAGATGGTTCATGACAGGACTTTGCTCCTAATAAGGTAAGATAAAAACCTAAATCTAAACCCATGTTTGGGTTTTAAATAACCTAATATATTTTTATCTATTGTATTCATGTAGTAGTAGAATTTGTATTTCAAACATTGTAATCTTTAGCTTAAGCGAAAATATTTAAGGTTTTTATGATTAGATCTTAAAAAATGATATTTTTGCTTCCAGACCCACGGCCAGTTTTATTGAAATTTTTGTATGCTGCAGAGGTTTTGGGGCCTTGATCCACGAGATCAGATCAGATTTTGTCAGGACACTTTTAGTTTTTATGTCTGCTTACTCAGTTCTAACATCAAAATTGTACAAACTTTCCCTCATTCACTCCTTCTTAAAACTAAATTACCGCGAATTAGAAGTTACATGGAAATACTATTGTGCCTAAAATAATTGTTTTCATATCATTTATAAATCTTTTTAATAAAAAAGCAGCACAACAAAAATTTATTTTTAACTAAAATGTAAAACTAAAAATTATACAATGATTTTACAGATGTTGGTATAGAACATGAAACAATTGAATGACTACTTTTCCAATTAGTCCGAAAAATAAAATGTTTGATTTTATAAAGTGGCCATTTAATTTTTCTGATATCAAGCACTACCAACCTCAAAGAGAATCTCTACCTGGCGCCGAATAATTCGGTGCGACGGCGAGAATTTTCGCGCCTCACGAAAATATTCAATCAGGCTCAAATTCTTCGGCGTATACGAGGCAACTTATACTGGCGCGAAAGTTTGAAACTGGCGAATATGAAACCTCCAGCGATTACTATTTCTTTCGCGATATTGCGATTGCCTATCGTTTTCATTTTTGATTTAAGAATGAAACTTTCTTTGAATGTCAGCTATGAGTTATGAAATCTCTCTTCGGTTATCTGATTTAAATACATAGAGAGATTCTAAAATTAATATAGATTATTTAAGCATTTTTTAAATCCTTATAAAATAAACTTTTAGATTTTTTTAAGAACACAAAGCTATCATGGCTTGTATAAGTAATGGCTAAGATCTTTCCTTCTGCAGAATATTAAGGTTTTCAATAAAGTTAGAATATTGTTTTTTGAGTCATATCTTTTCACTATTAGGTATAATATAACTAAGTGAGGCTTGGTCAAGTAATGTCAATTCTAAAATATTATAAAACGTAACTTTCATCTAGTCATGATTCATGGCATTAGTGTAAGAAATTCGCCTTTTTTTTTCTCTTTCCAAGTTGTGTATGTCACAGCTTTTTCCAAAAAAAAAAACCATCACCCAACTTGCTACAAAAAAGTAATAGATAACACACTATTTTTCATCATTTTTCTTCCCATATTGGAAAAATAAAAACTATCTCAAAAAATGATTAGAATGCCTTTTTCAAGTTTTCTCATCTTCTAAAGCAGCCAATACAATAATATTAACTTCTTCTTTAGAGCTTGAAGGATCCATCCTTCCATTATGTCAAAATAAAAATATCTTGCTTATCAATTTTTGGTAAATGTACAAAAGTGATTTTGACTGCTATGTGGCGAAATATTCTAACAAATGTTGGAGGCGAGATTTTGTTACATGTATTTCTTATCGTAAAAATCATTCGCTTCGTTATCATAACGTTAATTAAAATCAAGTGTGTGCATTCCTTAAGAACTCAAATCTACTAGACAGTTTGTTGGCCTTTTAGAGTAAAAATATTATTATTTTTGTTGTTCTATACACTAATGTAAAGAATATTTGTTAAATAAGGTGGAAGTCTGATTTATCTTACCTAGGAATATTAAATTGTATTTCCACCAAATCTTCCATTGTGCCTGGCTGTAATTCGGTTTTGAAGGAAGATTTTCCAAAAGTTTGTAGGTTTGAAAGTTGCATTGGGTGGAGATACCAACTCAAAACAGAAGTGTCCGGCAAAATTTGATTACCAGTTCATAGTGATCAGCGCCCCAAAAACTGATATACAAAATTTCTAAATAAGAATCAGGCGTGGGCCCGGTAAGTAAAATTACCTACAGTGGAATCAAGGTAAATTTTGCTTTGTGGACACCATGACGAGTTTTTATGATTTTGGATTCGAAGGGTTTTGAGCAAATCACAGAATCAAATCAGTTTTTTTCCGGCAACGGTGTTTTGAGGTTAATGCGGGCCTCAGTGGACTAACCTCAAGACTATCTTCACCAGAGAAGTGGTTACCATCAAATGGGTATACTAGTTGGTGTTTATATATTAAATAAAATACACTAATAAGGCTGTTTTGTATTTTTGGTAAAAACACCTAAATCATTAGTTTTATCTCTTTGAACTTAATTATATGAGATTCAGGCCTTGATTCAACATTATATATCTTTTACAGTATACCAGAAAAATTGATTCATTTAAGATAATTTTTAATAACAAATTACCGTGACGGCATGGTAACCATTCTTTAAGTGCATAATAATCGTTCAAGTCTTTTATAACTCGTTTATTTCAAGGTTCGTTCCAAAGATATTGTAGTTTTTATGGAGACGATCCTAATAATAGCTTTTAATAAAAGATGGAGTCATTCAAGGCAATAGCAGTAGAGATATGTTTTCGACATTTAGCTTCTAGAATAATATACTCAGCATTATCTAGAAAAATAGCAAATGGCACTCCTTATATCAGCTTGTTTTGGAGGACAATCAAGACTAAAAACAAGCAATACATGCAGCGCAATCATTTCTGTTATCCTCACCAATCAGATAAAGTTATTTTAAAAATAGATTATCAAAATGCTTTTAATATGGATTATTCAGAAAAGCAATTTTATCCACAGTAGCAGAATATCTTTAAATTTTACCATTTATGGCCCAATGTTATGATAATCCGGGTTTACTTTCTTCTGGTGGTGCCATGCCTCCAAAAGGAAGGTATCCAACAAGGAGGTGATCTTCTTGGACCAGCTCTTTTTAGTTTAACAATTCATCCACTTATTTTTATATTCAGTACAGAAATAAATCTTTGTCCACTTCAGGCATTTTCTGCAATGAGCAAAAGATCGGTTTAGATGTTTTCATAACCTATGTAATCGTGAATTTGGTTTAAATTTAAATTTGATAAATTAATGAATTAACTGTTTATCTAAGATCATTCCAATATCTTTATCAAATTTTTAAATTATTGTTCCTAATCATCAGTAATTCCCATTTCAATTTATTTTGTACAAGGCCCTTTTTCATCAAATGAAATTAGATACTCATTCATTAAAAGACGAAATTTTTGAATATAGCACCAATTAAAATTTATAGACTCACATGTAATATTTCCTATTATTTTGCCAAATATTCCTTTGTCCTTCTCCCGAATGTCTTATTTATTAAGATGTTCATGTTGGAAATCTCCAGAATTATTTATATTTGTTAAGTATATTAAAGTTTAACTCAGAGCCTATCAATTAACCAGTCATCAGGATAATTCTGATTTACAAACACTCTTTGTCAAAGAGTTGGAGTCTTGAGATAAAATTACATCACCATCTAACTCTGCCTTTTGGTTCAATCAATGACCAGCGTGTCATTTGCCTCCAAAATTTTACACTTCCTATATTCTTGACAGTAGATAGTGATTTCAACAATTGTTTTACATGGATGGTTATCTGTTGCAGTCTTTAAAATCCAACCACAAGAATTACTAAAAAAACAGAAGATTTTGACTTTTTGAAGATTTGCCAAGCCTAAGTGAAATATCAACTACAAGCATCTATTTACCAGATGATTTTCATTTCATTCATTTCAAGTTTCGATTTATTATTCAATAACTAAAAATACAATATTATTTTGTAAAATCATAAAATAATCAACTAAGAGCAATAAAGACGATGTACTATGCTTCAAGAGTTACAAGAAAAGTACACTATGTTTTAAAATTCATATAATGCATACATATGTAAAAATACAGTGTTAAAGTTACTACAGTTCCAATGTCTGTAAAACAAGATATGACACATTTTCTGGATTCGTTATCTTGTTACTGCATATATACATATGCATATATACATGTATATATACATACATACTCTACATACAGTACAAACACACATGCATACATGTACATGCTTGATTACTACAGTCCAGCCAAATATAACACTCCAGCTGCTTCACTGTGTTTATAAAGATGCAGAATAAGTAATCCAGGAACTCCTAAGACTGAGAAAAATGCTTTTGCTGATAAAATGCCTTTAGTGTTTTTTAAATTCCTACAAGGAGAGTCCTCTGAGAGCAGGGCTTATGAAAAAAGTGACCACTAAAGTGCCCAGGACCATCCACGACGCTTCTAACTCCTCCCATTACCTTGGCGCTTTTTGGTCAATTAATGCTTGATGTTGTGGTCATGGCCGGGCGCGGGTTACACATGCTGGTCAATGTGCGTCTTGACGCCATTAAAGTTTCCACCGTCAATGTGATGGCAAAAGTCGAATTTTGTTGTCTCTCTCAAATGCCTGTAAACGATCTCTCCTTTTAGACCCAGAAACCACCCTTACAGCTCTTTTGCAGCAAGACCAGTGCAGCACCACTGCCATGACCCACTTGCCTACAGTAGCATATGGAGTATAGAGGCCAGATGAGTAGCAAAAATGCCATCCATGGAACTAGTTACACATCTTAGTTTCTCAGCATAAAGATCTTTACAACAATTTTTGCATGGTTGCGTGGTATGAACATCCCAGTGCATCCGACTGTCGAGTAAACACCCAAAAATTTGCGGCTCAGATCACTGCCTTCAAGTACCTCCTTGTGGAGAATACCATATTGCTTATGGTTTCTCCCGGTTAAAACAATCTGTTTGCAACCGACCACCGTTCTGCCTCTCCTGCGCCAGGCCCGGGGCCCATGAGCCTTTCAGGTCTCCGTCAGCACACATGATGGTCATAATCACCGAACAAGTGTACTCAGCGGTGAGTGTCAGTCATTGGTCGTAATAAAAATAATAAATAGAAGAGGACCCAACACTGAGCCCTGTGGTACTCCACATAACAACCCTACCTATGGAGGAACATCCTCGAGACCACTGGGACTGCCCCAGTCAAATGGCATGATGGTGATAAGCCACTGTTGCTAAAATTGTAGCCCATTATAACTTTCCAAAAACAATGACTGACGCAGTGAGAAATATACTAAGAGGTCACAAAGGGTGTAGCGAGCATAGTGGGAATCATGACTTCCATAATAAACGACACAAGATCCATGACTCCCAGTGATGTACTCTCCAGCCCCTTCCTAAACCCCCAAACTGTTTTTGTTAAATAATTTAAGAAACGCTCAAAGCTACAATTCAGCCATACATTTCTATAATTTTTTGAAAAATGGGAAGGCAGAGGTGTGGCCTGTCATTTCGATGCATCATCTTTATCTCCACTTACCCAAAAAAACTCCAGACTATATATACTTCCCAGCTTTCAGGAACAGAGAAATTGCATTTACTAAAGCAAAATTAATGATCTTTGTCAAAGAATTTGACAATAAGATTTTTATAGTTTTAATGAGGTATATTGACATACGAATCTTTGGTCGATTTGTTCTTTGAGAACTAATCACCATCTCTAACCTCATTTAACATTGTAACATCAATAAATTCGACTTTCATTGGGCACATCTGGCACATTTCCACTAAAGGATCCACTCCGAAACCCAACCTTACTTTTAGATGTGATGCAATACTCACGAAAAAATCATTTGAAACGTCAAGGATGCAGTTCTGAGCACTTTTTCAGTAGTTTAGGCATCTACGATAACTGTTTTATAATTTCCCATGTGTGCTTTAGTTGGATTTGAGAGTTTTTAATAAAATAATCAACTATGGCAAGACATGTTTTACAAGAGTAGAGATGAGCCATCACTCTTCAGGCCCTGAAAGTAATGCTTGGATTAACGCGCTTTATCTGCTGATATCCAGAGGTATTCAAGATAGCAAAAACAGCTCCATCTTCCATCACTCTCAGGCTTGATGCCTGGTAATGGGAGCTTTCGTTTGCAGCGAAAATGCAAGTGCTACTTTGCTGGCCTACATGGGTTATTGGCTACCAAAAGCGCAGGGCGTTCTTCTAGACACAGATCAGATAAATGACATTATCAAAAGGCTCTACAGTTTTGAGAATCCTTCTGTATTCGAGCCTCTTCACAGAGTTTGCAGAAGCGACAAACTGGGTAAGATAATCAGAATGACCTTAATTCCCTGGAAACTATGGAAAACAATTACTTTGGGACGCTACTTGCAGCCATACACTTGCCAAATCCTATCTTGGACAAAACTTCTAATTTTGTGGGGTGCATCATATGCAGGTAAATAATCTCTCAAAATATAAAGGCTTGAAGGCGCTTTTTATCTTCATTCCTTTTGCTCATGAAACTTTTACCCAGTCCTTTGAGAGTGAGTGAGCCAAGGGTTTATTAATAAAATTTACAAAAAATGCAATGCAAAAACCAAGAGTTTCATTATCCAAGGAATTGGTTTAGCTGCTGCTTGGGGTAATGCTTAGTCCTGGGCAGCTCCAAGAGACCTAGGACTTGATGAAGTTTATAATGTTTAATATAGATTAAGTTATTTATTTAATTTTAGAATATTGTTATTTGGTATTTATAAGGATATATATCTTGTTTATTTTATAAAAAAACAAATTATTGTAAATTTAGTGTATTTATTGTTCTATTATATAAAGTGCCTGATCACTATATTTTTACATTTGTTAGTGATAGTTACTGAGAGAAGAATTTTAGAGTTATTGATTCACTTGGAGGGCTCATAACTCAAAAAATAAAGTTGCCAGGAAAAAACTAAGTTTAGATTCAGGAATCAACATAAAAAATCCCATGCAATTCTTTCACTTCAAATGGGGCTATTTATATGAACAGAAATGGTCATCTAAAAACTTAAAACACAGAAATTATTCATATAATAAAAATTTGATATTAATCATTACAAAAATAGTGAGAATTCAAAAAAACAATTAGATACCCCCAGATCACAGGGACTTTAAATTGTATAACCAGTCAAGAGGCATATCTTCATCGATGTCATCACATATTGCTTCAATGCCATCTTTGTTTAGTACAAATGTAGCTTCTTTAAAGCAAGCAACAACCAAAAAATATTTTTCAAGTGTAAAATTTGTGCTGCAAAAAAGTATAAGAAATATATGAACATTTTTGTTTTGATGGTTTAAAATGCATTTCTTTTTTTTTTTGATATTTGAAAATTTCCAATATTTCTATTTCCATGAAATATTGCTTGATGGAAATATTCCACTTGCAGCACTAAATCCACAGCTAACCAGCTCAAAAGATTTTGGTCCCCTAATTTGTTTCAATTACTACTAGTTTGAATTTTTGTTTGTTTAGTTAATTTAAGGTATATATAAAAATATTATTTTATAATTTTTAGTTATTTAATCTTTTTTAATATGTAATATATAAAAAATAATTTTTACTTTTCCTATTCCTTCAGGAACCCGCCATAAATCTTTTTCAGGGCTTGCAGCATTCCATCTCTACAGTGGATTGTCAGGCAGTGGCAGGTTGCAATTACCTGCACTTTTCAACAATAAGGAACTCTTAGATTGGGGCTTAAACGACAATGCGGACGAACATTTGGCCCCACAAGCATCAACAGGCGCTACATTAGGCCAGGAACTACAGTTATTATATTGGATACTAAAATGACAGGTTAAAATTTCAGTGGTTTGATTTTGATAAAATTGTCAAGTAAAGTTGTAATTTGGTTTTTTGGTGCAGAAGCTTCGTGTTAGATCCTTCCTTTATAGGAAGGAAGGACATATTGAATACATCATTTTAATTCCCAAAAGAGAAGAAACACAGTTCTTATACATATAAATGTTCTTAATATCCCTAATTGGAGCCAATAAGAACTTATATATTATTTTATATCTCGTATTTGCAGTCTGGCATAATAAATTTTTCTTAAATTTTTCTATTACCTAGAGAAAAAATAGTTTAATAATCAGACAATCATTTTAGGAGATGGGTCACTTAATTGTTCTTATTGCGATATTCAGTGGATTATAACAATTATATATATAAACAAAATATATTTGTTTTTCAGGTCAGGCATCAATTTTCACCCATTTGATCTTAAAGTTTGAATACTCGAATCTTTATATTTACTTTTTTAGTAGGTACTTGTCCTTTATTCAAATTCATTTCAATTGATTAAAAAAGCAGATGACTACCATGCCTTGTGTGACCCTAAACTAAAGTCTGTATTAAACTTAACATAGAAACACAAGTCAATCACTCTGGAAATAGCCTTTTTGCTTTACCACTCAGACAAATAACAATAAAATCATCATGTGCAATGGTTTTGCTTAGAGTCTTGTCAGTTTAACAATGGTTTTGTCCTAGATTACCCTATTAGTTCCTTTTTAAATTCCTCTATCAAAGTCAAGTAACCCATTAGTAATGTGCTTGAGGTTTGTGAAAACAAGGAGTTTGAGAAATTATGGAAATGATATTTACAATGATCAGTCAAAAAATGTCAGCTCAGTATGAAAATAACTGTCAGAGTTGGCCCCACCGATTTTGCACAATAATGAGAACCACAAAAACCCCTTACAATGATTACCCGGGCTGTTTTTGGCGATCTTGTCAGGAAAATTCTCGGGGGTGACGTCCACGTCCAGGTTCCACAGCACCAGGTGTCCGGGGGTGTTCGCCCATGCCACATTTGAATTCAGCGACACAAAAAACCCCCAGGCGTCGAGTTTCTCTCATTCCCCGCGTAAATTTTGGGAGAGTCCCATGAAGATGACGTTCATCGGCGTTTCTGAACTCCAGGTCGGCTGTGGGTCAATTTGAACATCATAATCGTGATCAGCGACTTTGAAAACCTCCAAGAACTCGATGTGGGCCAGTTCTGACTCATATTTACAAAGTTATTAAATCTTCCAAAAGCCGTCTCAAAAAAATGCATTTTTGGCTGCACCCTTTCAATTTGCGGTTTGTATAAGACACAAAATGGGTACATTTTTTACAAAAAATTTTTGGAAGCGAATGCAAAAAACCGCATTCTGATCAGTCTTAATGCAAAAAAATCCGAACTTTTGGCCTTTTTAGTGTTTCATTGCATCGACTAAAGGGGTTATATACAGTTGGGAGGCCCAAAAAATATTTTTAATTTAATAAAGCAAAAATGTGTATACATAATAGAGAGATGTGGGTGGTACTGTAACGTCATGCTCAGAGCTTATTTTATTATTAGTTGATATTTTGGGAAGCCCAATACAAATAAGGACGAAAAAGAAAAGATAAAACTGTTTTTAAAACTAGCAAAAAAAAAATTTAGCATTCGAACTTGAAAGGATCTTCTTTAATAATAAATTTCAAACATTTCCAAAAGCTTTAGTTATGAAATTGAAGAAAAAATTAGTGGTACAGGGTGCGGCTGCACAACTTCCTTTTTTCAAAACTTGATAAAACGCATTGTACGAATCAGCAAGTTTTAATTTGGTTTTTACAATGTTGGTACAAACCTAAACTTTGGTTTTACATAGCTTTGAAGAGCAAATCACGTAGGTGACGTCCCCCATTCTCGATACATTGAGTAAACCGATTTCTGGCGCTTCTCACGACTCTTTCAAGCATAGCAGGCGTTATGTTGGCAATTTCTTCCTGGATGTTGTTCTTTAAATCTTGACGGGACCTTGGAAGGTTCACATAAACACGGGATTTCAAAAAACCTCAAAAAAAAAATCACAAGTGGATAAATCGGGAGACGTGCCGGCCATTGCAATCTCCCCTGATCAAAAAAGGAAGTTATGCTGCCGCGCCAAAAATCGGTTTAATCAATGTATCGAGAATGGGGGACGTCACTTACGTGATTTGCTCTTCAAAGCTATGTAAAAAAAAACTTTAGAACTTTATGGAAAAAAACGAATATTCGGGATTTTATTTTTATTACTACTTTTTCTGTTATTCAAGACATTGTTGTTAGATTTACACACCGACGTTTCATCTTTGAGTTGCCATCATCAACTCTGTTTTTTTAAATACGGTCCTGGATTTTAAAACCAATAATGTATCCCACTTATTCAAAAAAAACAATTTAATATTTTGCTGGTAAGATCTTACCAAAATCCATCGAATAAGTGCGATACGTCATTGGTTTTTGGAGTTTAAAAGTTTTAAAATCCGTAATAAAAAATCCAGGGCCGTATTTAAAAAAAAGAGTTGATGATGGCAGCTCAAAGACGAAACGTCGGTTTGTAAATTTAATAACACTGTCTTGTAAAACAGAAAAAGAAGCAATAAGAAAGTACGATTTATTTTGTTATATCTTTTCAAAAATCTTCGGAGGTATTCAAAATTTTTAATCTTTTAAGGTGGCATTTTGAGCAGCATCAAATTGCGCAACTTTGCTTCCATTTAATTGACCTCGTATCTTTTCAAGTTTCCAAGATACCAATGATGAGACTGGAATTTGGGACACCCTGTAAATTACCGGAAAAAAAAACGAATTTTTGAAAATCTTAACTGTATATAACCTCTTAAGAAAGACAATATACAAGACCCATCCAGTTTTATGTAAACCCGGGGTTCCCCCTAAAGAGTAGTCGGTATATCTCAAAAATACTTAAAATATAATTTCAGGAAAAAAAAATTTTTT
>JAHBCN010009497.1:2500-34898 GCA_019359885.1 Listronotus oregonensis
ATGGTGGCACGTATATTTTATTTTTTTTTTGGTCCAATAACTGTACCCATTACGATTTACTTAAAACTCTAACTTAAGGAAAATTTAAACTTTATTTTATTAAAAAAAGTACCTCCTCTATCTGGGTGTTATATACCTGACAGAACGCTTAACAGTTTTTGATCTCCTATGCTACTATGTATATAGCTCATCATTTAAATATTTTCATTATCGATTTAAGTAATAAAATTAATAATTTATAAAAACAGTTACCTCTTCAAAATAATCTTAAGATAATTTTTATCATATTTTTAACATCAAACATTTTTTATAGTTTATTAAGTGTTAAACTTTTAAAACATTTCTCTTATTAAGATATCTACTTCTCCTAGTCTTAAAGCCTTTTCTATCCAATAGGCTATTTGACTGATTTTCAAAAACCTTTTTAAATTATTCTTTGGTACCTAACAATCACAATACATTTTATATTTCTGGTAAATCTGCTGTATTTTCAATAAAACTCAATGTTAAAGTTTATATTATAAATATCGCCCTAAAAACGCTGTCTCTGTAATGGCGTCGACATATGTTTCGCGTGACGTCATATGCCAGTAAATTACAGTGTATTTTGTTAATAATTTTCCAATTTATTGGCTAAAATGGTATATAAATGGTGTGTAGTGCCACAATGTTGCAATATTTCACACCACAAAAATTGTTTAAATTGTTTAAATCTGTTTCAACAAATCGTAAAACGCGAAAAAAGTTATTACAACTATCTCAAAGAGATCCAAACAGCTTTGTATCGTATCCAAATATTTTTATATGTGATGATCACTTTAATGTAAGTATACAAATGTCCTGCTTTAAATACCTACCGATTTATATACAACAAAATATCTCTTTAGATAACGTATAAACACTTTAAGGTATAACCTAACTTTTGGATTAGAATTATTTTGTTTGTTCTAGAAGTTAAATACCCAGCAAGTTGGTGCTTTCTCTTTTTATACTTAAGAGTATTATTTTTAAATTGCAGGTGGAAACTGATGTAATAAATTACACGAAATACAAAATGGGCACTTTTTCCATTCGTTTCCCATAAGAGATGGTACTTCTTATATTTCTACACTTCATAAACATAACCTACAATAAGATTTTGAGAAATACTGAATGATGAACACGTAAATAACTAATTTTTTAGTGGTACTTACACAGCTGTTTTTACATTTTTGAGTTCTGCAGCTTAGTGGTCAGCGTAATTTTTAAAGCGCACAATTATAACTGCCTCTATCTCAGGTAGGTTTCTGTTATCGGCTTGCACAAAATTTATGTCCATTTTAAAGTACGAAATGGATAATAATGTTACTTGAAATATGTTTTTTTATATAAAATGATTAACAAACATTTATTTAGTTAGTTAAAGATCGAAAATAACACCTGAAAACACACAACACAAAGCTTGTGACGTTTATTAACTTGCAAGTGACGTCACCAAATTTGTAACCAATCATAAAGCGTTTCAGTCGCTGAAATAATTTCAAAAATATTTGAATTTTAATACGTATATTTCGCAGTAAATATGCATATTTTACTTTATATTATAAAGAAATATGCTCCTTTACACTATTTTATGGTAGGATGACCACAATTTAAAGCCTATTTTCAATGGTGGCAAATAGCATATTGATTGTATTTACCTATTTATTTACTATTTTATAATATAATCAAAAAACATGTGCTACGTCATCCATTTGACTCCTTAAGATTGGATATGTAAGGGGATGTATAATCTGCTTTTAAAAAGTTTATTATATTCTTCGGTTGTAGTATTTTCTCTTTTACTCTCGTTTATCCGAATCATTTACCTGGATTTCAATTTCTTCGTGATACCTATAAAATTTTGTCAACCTTAGTATTATATCTTTACCAAGAACAAGTGCTGATGTTAGCTGCTAATTTTTACTCTCATGGTTTTAATAGAACTATGTCAAAAAGTCAACGTATATAAATTGATCTAGTTACACTTTTATAAAAAAACAACAAAGGGATTAGGTGCATTTTGCAAAACAAATGCAATATAAGGGGCTAAAAAAATATCTTAAGCTTTTATTAACTGTCCCAAAATAAACGAAAATATTAAGTAGTCTAGGAGGAATGAGTACCAAAAACTATTTCACATCAATTTTTTATACGATCCTCTTTAAATTGTCCTACTGATGATATAAATGCATGTTGCAATGGCGCCACCTGGTGCCACATTGTTTAAACCGCAATGGTTTAAGCAATTCCAAGGAATTCTTATATTAACCTGACAATTTTTATATATTCTTTATTGAAATACAAATAATAAAGGTTCCATGAGATTTCACGATAATGTTAATATTTTTGGAGATATAAATTTTTAAAGGTTTGAAAAATCTCAAATTTGGGTACTTGTGATCCATAAAAAATATATAAGAAAAAAAATTAACTATAAAAAATCTTATTTTTTATTCTTTATACAATGGTTAATAATATTTCTAGTTGAGAGAAATCAATTTTACGAAAGTTATTAGAGCTTTCTTTTACTTGTGCGTGCGCGTAATAAATAATCAAAATACAGGTTTAAACAAACAATATTTCCAAATCTCGATTAAGAATATTATTAACTATTGTATAAGGAACAATAAATAAATATTTTTTTTTATTTTTTATTCTTTTTTTATATATATTTTTCATGGGTCAAAAGTACCCAAATTTGAGGTTTTTTTAAATTCATATCTATATTAATTTTATCGTAAAAAGTCATTGAACCTTTTTTATTTCGTATTTCAATAAAGAACATAAAAAAATTGTTCGGTTGGAAAATAACAATTCCTTGCAACTGTTTAAACCACTTTCGCTTTGAAAATAAGGGACCAGGTGGCCCCATGGCAACATGAATTTATATCATTAGTATTGCAATTTAAAAAAGATCGTATAAAAATATTGAGGTTGAATAGTTTCCGGTACCCATGGACCAATTCCTCCTAGAGTATAGGAAAAAATAACAAAAGATCTTATAGCAAAATAAGCTTTAATAACAACAATAAAATTCCAACAATATTCACTTTAAAGTACGTGGCCGCATTTATTTCCTACATAAAAATTTACATAAAGTATTGAAAAAAAACTTTAGAGCGTAATAAGTAAATGCCCACCACCAAATTGCCAATCCCTAAACAGAAGTCCCTGGTCACGTGTTAAAAGCTAAGCCAATAGAGAACAAACAATTTTCATAATTACGCAATAAATAATCGCCATTGCAGCTAACAGGTGTGTTTTATTATTTCTGCTGCTTGCACAAGAAGATTCATTGGCGTATGAACAGGTATGGTTTTGGAAGGGAGCTGTTTTTAATTATAGGATAATAATCATTAATAGGAGATATAAATATATTAATTATAGGTCGTGTTAAATTTTATGTGGATAAGAAACTTTAAATTAATTTCATCATGTTCTATATCATGTTAACCATACATGTTTCTTTCTATCAGTTAATTCTCTTGCCCTCTTTCACCTGCAAATTTTGTAACTTACATGTAATATTTAACTTGTTAAAATTAAAATATATTTTAAATTCTTACTGGACTAACTGGACCCACTAGTCCACCCTTAATAAAGGGGCGTGGATTCAAAACTATTTGGGACAACATTAATATTTGTAAGTAAATATTAGGGGCTAAAAGAACAGTTTTAGTATGTAGATAAACTATCAGGGCCATACGCATTCTACCAAAATCTTTCTTAAACTACTCTGCTGAATACTATAGCTAGTAAATGTTTTGTGGTTTAAAAAAAGGTATTTGTAAGAAAATGGAAAAAATACAGATTAAAAAATGTAATATAATTGTAGTCAAAAGCTTTTTAGTCAGGAAATCATCTTTTCAAGTAGTAGAACATTTTTAAATGATTTTTTCCTAACAAACTTTGTTTCTCAATTAAATTTGTTTTAATTTTTAACCTAATATTTTACTATCAAATATATTTTTTTGATTCTCTAAACCGTAACATATTTGTATTACTTGGCATTAAGTACTACAGCAGAAACATCGTCTAGTACAAATATTTTCTTTTTTGTTTTTTTATGTGTCAAATTTTTATCTAGTTTATACCAGAAAGTTCTGACAAAATAAAAACTAAAAGATTTAAACGAGATCATTAACAAAGATGTCTTGAGATGTTTTGTTAACTTTAAGCGTCTTGCAGAAACTTAAACTCATCTTTTTTGATCATGGTGGCTTTGAACTTGTTCATTTTCGAGTTAGATCGCTGTAAACTGGTTCCGTCAAAAGTTTTTTTTTAATATTTTATTATTTCATTTACATTTCACAAAAGATTTAATAAAATTATATTTTGTATTAGAAAATCCAAACTATTTTACAAAAAATTAATTCCAAATGATCCACGTCTAAAATATTATATAAGGGCATCCAATCGATTTTATCTTCCTACGTCATTTAAAACCGGTTTATAAGGACAGTGTAATTAGCTCATGCGTCTTTAAAAGATTTTATATTAAATGTGATTTTTCAGTAATTTTAGACAAAATTAACGATATTTGATGCTAACCTAGAATTGCACTTGTAGCTATAGGGAAATATAAGGGTAAATTTTAAAAAAAACTCTTAAAATGTCTAAGATTTTTTAGTGGAGTGAGCCAATTAGGACTCTTCGTCTTAATTTGTAATGCCGTGTCAAAGTTGATCTTTTTAAGTACGTTTCATAAACATAACACAACCATACAAACCTAAACCTGCATAACGCAATACATTAAAACCACATATTATACTGATGTGTTTTTCTTCCCCCTAATAGAACCTGCATAAGTTCTCTACAGCCAGGCTTATTCTTTCCATGTGTTTATTTAGCCCGTAAGTTGTCCCACCATTTTTCCTTATGTACAGAATAAAATTGGGCCGGTTAAAAAAAATGTTTGTTTTATTTAGAATGACTTTCTATGCAGATGTGATCCTCCCTCCTTCGGCGACTCTTCATGTACTGTAAAAATTAGTGATGCTTCCGAGAGTCGCATGAGGTTTTTTACCGCTTTCTCTTCTTTTTCTGAAGGATTTTGAAGTACACTTACGAAAATGATTATGATCTTATATAAAAACATGATTTTTAAATAAGTTTGAATCGAAAGATTTATTTAACAAAAAATAAGTAAATATATGCACCGGATCTTTAAATATACATACTTCATAATATTTTTAATTGTAAAATCAAAGGTGTACAGAGAACTGTAGTCAAAAGACAAAAGACTTCGAGAGAATCTTGATGGCACCACTAGTGGAGATTTGTTTCTGGATCTACCTTGCTATGCGATAGTCCACAAACGAACGATGAGTGCCGGGTTTTTAGATGTTTAACCTTATTTCCTCCAGTCCGGTCAACCATGTCCCGGTATTAAAAAAATCAGTTATTGCATATAACGGTCAATTTTAGACAACGTGATAGTACAACCATGTACGTTACACAAATAGCTACAGTTTTTGTACCAGCCCCAATTGCCGTCTGTGTAATATCATCTACACGGAATCTATTGTGCAGTTCGAAACACACATAATGGAAAATTTTGTTCTTTGATGGTTATAATACCAATTAGTTTACGGACCGTGTGGAGCGTTGCTTAAGGGCCCCCGCGTACTATCAACTTTTTCGAAGCAACTAATTAGTTGCTTTGAAATAATTTGAATAAAACATACGGTATTGAATGCGGTTCCGCGCACAGGCGACTTTTTAGTTGCCGCAGATAAATAATTGGGTCCGGACCTATTCCGAGGGTGAGTAAACTGTTGCCGGCAGAAATAGACCATGTGGGTTTCTGTCTAACCGCGCGCACTGTCAACTATTCAGTTGCTTGAGGGTTTATGTTCAGAGCGCTTCCATTACTTTTTGCAATAAATAATATAATTTAAACTATTAGTAGCATTATTATTTTTTTTTACATTAGAGTCACCGCCAATCTTTCTTGAGGTGGTACAGCCTGTCGTAATGAGGTATTTTGGCAAGTTATTCGAGGTCCAAGGGTAACCAGTTGTTGAACAAAAGCTTATATGCTCATTCTAAAGACTTATTTGGATATTCTTTTAATTTATTAAACAGCTTATGAAATTGACCTCTCAGAATCAGCGTAACTGCGCAAGTAGCTGAGACTACCCACTAAGCAAAAAATCATCCTTATTACGTTACATTTATGTTTTCTTGTTCCTTTGTTACGTTAATCATCTTGAAACAATAACAGCGCCTTAAACTTAATAGTTTCGTTATATTTCCTTCAACTTAACAAAATCGTAGTTACTTTAAAAAAACCCGTTCTAGTTTCGAATCTTAAACGGCCTTGTTATGTATTTTGCATTGCTTAGGCCTGACACATTTTCTGAAACATCCACGTTATATAACTTACGTTATAAAGAGGATTTTCTAAGGATTTAAATAGACGGTTTTGTTATGTTGATTATAAACAAACTATACTGTTTTTTAATATTTCCATTATTTAGTTAAAACTAAAAAATCTTTTGGATCCTTAATGTGTGGTTTATGATAATAATAAAGAATGTTTAATTAAGTATAGTCGTAAATCGTATTTTCTGTTTAACTTCTAGAGTGGGCAAAAATTTACTTTTATGCAAAAAAGCACTGACAAAGTGAAAGATATTTTTTAAAAGGTATGCTGTTTAAATAAAAAAGATTTGATTAAATACTCTTTGTGTTTACGTTTTGTAAAACTAAAACTGTATAATACCTATGATTTAATAAAACCTTAAGAAATTATTTAATTAAAAATATTACAGAATTGTTTACCTCAAAGTTCTAGCATTGTTATGTATAAAAGTAAATGTTACGTCCACTCTTTTATTAAAGATGCCAAACTGACTATCCCCAATAAAAAAATGCTGATATGAACTATAAAGAAAAATTTATTCATAAAAATATCTGATGTCTACAACTCTCCTTTCATATTCCCCAAATTTGTGTACAGACTAGTTAATAGGGAAAGCTTATTTTCTAAATCTACACAAAGTATAATAGCTCATATATAAAAATGTTCATATGGTATTGTTTATCTTTCTTAATTTACTATATAAAAGTCTTAAATATTTGTGATGTGTTAATATGAGTAATTTTAAAAAAAAAAATAAAAAGGTCAAAAATTTAAATATAAAATTACCTACATAATTTATAACTGTTTATTAAAAATCAACTGTATGTACATATATTTTTAATATCCACATTATGTTCTATTTTTTCCTCCTAGTTGCACCTAAAAAAAAAAAAAAAACTTTGTAAAATATTTCCCCCAAAACTTTTGGTTACTGACATAATTGCTTCATTAATTAAAAAGATAATTTTATATCGCAGGTTGGAAAAAAAGCTGTATTTGCAGATAGTGTCATGATACTTTATTTTCCTTATAAAAAACCTTGTTATGGCTTAAAAGCCTACAATTTTTTAAAACATAGTCGGAATTTTCAATATTAGCAAATGGATTAGCCATTACTAAATGGTAGAGTAAACTACTGATAAACCACCCAATTTTGAAAACATTTAGGAACTTTGTACTATATTGTTATTTTGCTTCTATTTGATAAACAATTCAAAAAAAAATTCAGTATCCCTTTTTTGCAAAAATTTTTTCTTACAGTTATACTAGTTACTTCACTCGAGCATGTTAAACCTATGCCTATCTTTTTAACTGCGGATCCACTTTCTGATTAGTTGTTATTTGAAAACAGACTGAACTGCATCTACAATTTATTTCATAATTAATTTTGTAATAATTCTATTATTATTATTATTATTAATGTGTCAACTGTCTAATATTAGGGCCTCTTAAAATGGTAATTGTTTACAAGTGGGTTCAACCCTATTTTTGGCCATATCTAGATAAAAAATTAACATTTTTTATATTTTTTTTATTCTGCTTGTTTTTACGGAGCATTTATGACAAAAAATGTCGTAGAAGGAAAAAATAAAGATTTCTATAGCTTTCATGCCTTTAAAACTTTAAAAAATATATTGGTTTTCATGTTTTTCTATTTTATCACTGTTTTTGATATATATTTTTTTGAAAAGTACATAAAAAACGAAAGATTTGTAAAAACTAACCGCAACTAATCAAAACTCATTTCGACATCGATATTTTTGTAATTCTTTGTTTGTAAACGTAGATTACGAAAAAAAATAACACAATAAGAATAAAAGTTATTTGAGACCATTTGCAAAAAAAAACGATTTTTTTAAATTTTGAAGTTGATTTTTTAATTAAAATAATAATTAAAACGCCGTAAAAACAAAAAATTAAAATAAAACTATGATGATCCATAACTTCATCTATTTTTTATGGCCAGAAATAGGGTGGACCCCACTTGTAAATAATTTTCCCTAAAATTACAAAATATAATACATCACAGTTAATGCTCAAGTTACAACTTTGATGAAATTTATTTTTTTGAGTATTTTATTTATTTAAAGTACCCAATTTTTGCTATTTAAGTTCCCTAAAAAGTTTTTTTCGACCGATCGAAAAATACCCATTTTCTGGCCAGAAAGTAACCTTTTTTTCAGGCTAGACCAGAAAGTGGTTATCAAGAACCAAAAAAAAATCTTTTGCCGGGCTCATTTGTCACTTTTCTAGACCCATTTGTTACTTTACAGATCCATAAAATAAAAAATAAGTTGCTTATTTACAGCACAGCTGTTTTTTTTTAGTTGTTACGGAAACGAACTTCAGTTGATTTTGTTTTTATCTTTGGGAATCCACGAAGGCTTGAGGCCTTAGTACTAATGTACTGTGGGTGTCTTAAAATATAATTATTTTTATTTTTAAATAGTTTCGGTCGAAAAAACATTGTACGTTACATGAACGAAAAAAAGTGTTTTGCAGATCCGCCAAGCCCAGGACTCGCCTACCGCTCGCCCTAGAAACCCTTGGCCAACCTGCAAAACACTACTTTACGGTCTTAATATAAATTAGTATTATGTAGGTAGGTACGAAGCAAAAAAATTTTTAATCTATACTTGCTTTAATTTATATATATATATATATATATATATATATATATATATATATATATATATATATATATATATATATATATATATATATATAATATAATATAATATATATATATATATATATATAAATATATATATATATATATATATATATATATATATATATATATATATATATATATATATATATATATATATATATATATATATATATATCTAGGGAATGGAAGGTACCCCAAACTAAATCCGGGCTTTTTAAACCCCTTTGTAAACTGGTAAATGGTAACTTTATCCTAAGGAAACGACTAATGCTGGATTTTCTAGACTTATTTTAAAAAAACCTGACCTTCAAAATTGGGAATTTTGGTCAGTTTATCTATAAAACCTACATACATAAAAACTAAAGTGAAAGTAAAAAATGGTGTAATATACTTACTTTCCGATCCATTTTTCCCTTTTAATATAACAAAAAACTTTAACACAAAACACAATTGTTTTTAAAATATAGTAAGGTTATGTTCTAATACAAAGCTAATAAATCTTTCTATGTAAACTTGGCGTCGTTGTTAAAAAATGTAACAATCTCGTGCGGGGACATTTAAGCAAACGAGGTCGATATGTTAACTTTTAACGAAACAGACATGACAAAAAAAGTTTAATATTAAACGTTACACAGTTACTTTAAACAACGTTAAAAACGTCCAAATTTTTTGCTTAGTGGGTAAGCTGAGAAGCAACTATTTAGTCGCCAGTCCGCGATGGCGGGCAACTTGGGGGTCAGTAAACTGTTAAGTTGCCGGTGATTAAAGTTGCCAGTGCGCTCACTCACCCGTGAGTAGCCCGCCATCCCGAACTGGCGACTAAATAGTTTCTTCTCAGCTTAGTCAATGGATTTCGTAGAAGCTACTTGCGCTGTTGCGCTCATTTTGAGATGTCGCAAAAACAAGCAAAGGAACAAAATTTTTGGGTACATCCAATAATTAGTTGCAGACTTTCTGATGGGCAATTTTATAAGATGTTTGATGAGTTGAAAAAATATCCAAATAAGGTCTTTAATTACTTAAGAATAAGCATAGAAATATTTAACTACTGCTTACTCCTGGACCTCAAATAACTTACGAAACTACGTCATAACGACAGGCTCTGCCTGTAGCAATCGAATCCTTTTGGAGAAATTAATTCCTTTTTAGGCTGAAATCAAATACTTTTTAAAAATGGGATCCGTGATCCGGATTTGTTATATAATTTTAAAATGATCCGGAATCGATTTCTTTTTAAAAAGAATCAGATTTCAAAAAGGAATCTATTTTTTATATTTCTAATTTGAGACACATCGGATTATAAATGCCAAAATTCGTCATTTTAAATAAGCCATTTCAAATTTTCAAATTTTGACCAAAGATTATTTCCAAATTTTGACCTTTAAAAACCCTTATATCCTGAATTTAATGTAAATGGTTGATAAGTTCCAATATCCGCCATTTTAAATTTCTTAATTTTTATCTAAGATTCTTAATCAGCATCACATTAATTTTCGGTAATAAAGATAAAGAATTTTAAAACATCTGCCTCTTAAAATCTTTAAATAAAAAAATATACCTTGCATGTGATTTTTAACCAAGATACGTTGTTTTTCAGGTCCTGAGAAACAACATTTAAACGAAACATTTTTATCGTTACCATAGAGTGTGGTATCCAAAAACGGGCATAAACTTTACTAGAATTTGGTCCTTAAAGTTTTAGTTTCTCGATATTCGTAGAATAACAATATGATGTCCAATTTATAAGTTACTTGAGGTTATCTCAAGAATCACATTTAAAAACCATATGAAGTTCTAGCAACGCAAGTTTGGAGTTTAGTTCAAAAAAGTGTTCAATTTAGGGGTTTCATGTTAATCCCAGAAATAATATATTTAAATTTAAAAAATATTTACCAAAAACTTATTTGACTAAGAGTTAAAGCACTTTAAAATAAGGCTTAAATTTTTTTGGGGCCCCGGGGTGCATATTTATATCTATACACGCTATCGCTCATCCCGGGCCGAACGATTTTTATCTATAATGTTATGCCAAACGCGCCTTTATAACTATCACCTGTAATCGCTAAATAAACTGTATTTTAATTTCCCAGCGAAAAAAAAATTGATCTGGAGGTGAGAAACCCCCCGTTAAAAACCACCTTTTTGAATATTATGCTGAATATTATTGGTTTGTTATTCAAATGTTTTTTTTTACCTATTTACAGGGGGAAATAAATAAATGAAAAAAAAAGGGGGGTTTTGGAAAAAAAAAATTTAGATAAGATGTATCCCAAAAGTCCCAATTTGAGATACAGGATGGTAAATATTTAAGAACCACATATTTGTAAAAACCCCCCGTATATATTGTAGTATAATTTTGGGATGCTTTTCTGGCCCACCCTGTATCTAAAATAGGATTTTTTGGACATACGTTTTTAAAAAATTTTTTTTTAAAATTAACCCGAAATCACCCCTAATTTTTTCGCATTATTTATTTAAAATGTATAGTACCCCAGTATAAAAAGTACACCTAATAGTACTATATAGATCAAAATAATAACAACAAAACTCTCAATTTTTTTAACATGAATGTACATACATGAAACTATCAAATGAAATAATAAAAAACAACAAAACTTTTTAAAATTTAGAAACACCGACCATAACAACGGTAAAAAACGGTTGTCTCAAAAAAAGTACGAATTTTGGGGGTTTTTCCTTGTTCAAAAAAAGGGAATTTTTTTATAAACATTAGGGGGAAAAATTTAAAAGATATTTTTATTTGTTATTTAAGTGTCATAGTCTTAACGTTTTTCATATTTATAACATGCATTAATATTGATAGTTACCATTATATTGAAGATTTCTTACAAATGTGATATGTACTTTTATTAAACGTCATTTTTGGCAAGTGTTAGCTTATTTTTTACTGTTTATTTTACTTATAATTAACAAGTAACATATACATAAAAATAAATGTTGGCTAGGTTTTCTATTATAAGCGAGTATCATGTTTAATATGCATCACAATTTTGACAGACACTATATTTGAAACAGATTATCTCCTAGTATTATGGTTAATTATTGTTGCTTATCTCAGAAAACACTGTTTGCGGGCAAGTACATTTTTAAAAGGGGTTATGGCAGTTGGTGTTAATATTAAAGGAGAATCTTGTTCGCATTAAAAAGTCAATGCACCTAAATTTTGGAAAAAATTACAGTTTATAACGAAGCACACCTAACATGAAATTTTGGTTTTTAATGGATTTTCCACTTTAAATACGTTTATCCTTAGGTTAATAAAAACAACCTTTAAAGAAAGTATTTTTATATAACAATACTGGGTGTACTCGAAAAATAGATCTAAAGATTACATGCGTATAATACTAAAACTTGCTAGAGCTAAATTTTAGGTACCTCCTCATTTGACAGTGTTTTTTCCTACGGGTTTTCAATCCCTGTTTTGCTAAATTTTCCCAATATTTTTTTACGAGAATTAAAGTATGTTTAGTATTTTTTATTAAGTATTTTTTTTTATTGTTATGTTTCAAATATTTTTTAAAAGATACCTTCTTCTTATTTTTCTTTGCAATACTAACACTTATTTAAAATCACCGTTAATTAAAGGTTCTTATATTATTATTTATTCTTTAGAAAGTTATGGAAAGGCATTGAGACACTGAAGCAACTTAAGGTTTTCTCAGAACTTGAAGATACCATTGATAGTAATGCATCAGAGCTGGACCAGAAAAATCAGAGAGGCCAACATCTTCTTTAAAACTTAAAATTTTTTTCTCTTAACAATTTTAAAAAATAACTGACGGGGATGAAACTTTGTACACATTGCATTTTTTCTTGTTGCACCTAATCTGTACAGACTAAAAGTTTTTTTTGTTACTCATCGGACATTTGTTTCATGTGTGTTTTTTTTAAATATTATTTGTTAATCAGAGTCGAAATATAGAACTGTATAAAATGTTAATTGTATATATGTTTATTCTATTAATTATAGCTTAGAAATATATACACCGTGTTCTGTGTAATTTTTTTCTTATTAAGTTATATTAAATTTAACTTATTTTAAGGGGGTACTTATTTAATTTATTTTTTTATAAAATAAAGTGTTGGCCTAATCAAAGTGCTAAAAATGTTTTAATAAAAAATATTTCTAAATAACAAATAATAATGAAGTGCACATTTAATTTCTTTAAAATATTACTCCCTATGCTTTAAATAAAAGTAAGATTAATTGTATATCATTTTAAAGTATTTTTGTTTTCTTGATTTACGTTTTTTTGAGAATTTTATTGTATACCTTTATATTTTATAGTTTAGTTGTTACTGCATGTAAATGCAGTTTTTTTAATAATAAAGGTTTACTGCCTTTTATTTTCAGTTTTTATCCGTTACACAATTTTAAATATGTTGTTTAGTTTCTGGGACATTAAATTTTAAAACCTGCAACTATCTTTATAAAAGGCTTTTTTAACGCAGGGAGTTTTTTATTTAAAAACGAGCGCTATATCTTACCAAAAATTTTTTTATCAAATGTATTTTGTGCTCAAATTTTTGGGTTGTTTATATTAAAAATAAAGCAATAAATTATGGAAGGCTTCTGTCAAACTGTAGTTGCTTTATTACAAATTGTCAGGAACAATATACATTTATTCCCTTTCACAATTTTTTTTATATAGCATCAAAAAAATGTTAAAATGTTAAATTATAAAAGTACGCTGATTATATCCTATTAATACACTCATTTTTAATTTTATTTTTAGGGCAAAATACTCATGGTTTTTATCTATTATACCTCCGAAGCTACCAACTTTAAAAATAGGAATATTAACGGCAAAAAGGTTTGCCATTTTATTTGGAATCCAAATATCTAACAGGACAATAAATATTTCACTTAAAATATTTTTTTTGAAGCAATAGTTACTTTGGCAACCTGCACAACCCTGTATACAAAAAACTAGTAAAAAAAATATTTTACCAAACAACTTTTGTAATTACCTTTTTTTGTGCATTTTATATGAGACACTATGTACATAAATACACATTAGGTGCATTATCTATGCGCAATTGAGTTCCCTTAAAAATGCATTATATTGCTATATGAAAAAATTAAATGATGCCATCATTTAAAAGGCATCTTTCAACCAACCCTTATTTAATGATGGATGCCATCATCCCAAATGCATTTTTCAGACATTAACTTACTAGTGGTGGGTGTTATCAGTTATAACATATTAATGCTTTGCTATTAATGGGTGCTGGCAATGCCCTTAAATAAAGTGTACATGGCCGGCAAAAAAATGTTGCAAGGAATGGTTATTATCTTACAAAAAGTATCTTTTTTTTAAAAAGGTATAATATTTACCAAACTATTTATTTAGTTGAATCATAGGTCACCCAATTTTTGTGTCCCATAGTACACTATTGTCATGCTTTTTGGTTTTAAGTAGATCTCATGTTTACCTAATATTAAAGTTTCTTAACTTCACATATGGTTTTGGCAACTTGCATGAATTATTGCAAAGTTGTTGTCAAACCCTACGAATCGATATCATCTGGGTATCATCGAGTTAAATGAAATGAGTGCAATTATAAAGGTAACTGTTGAAAAATTAAATTTTTCATAACTTTAATAAATTACTCGTTTCCATTAAAGTTTTTATTATTGTAGACTCCATTTAGGCTAAAAGTTCTACACGTATCATTATAAATGCGATAACATAACTTTATTGTTTATGATGTTTAATAATTTTGCTCCGACGCGCCTATGTTGGGAAGAAGGCTAGGTAAAGGTGCATATAGCGTGCTTAACTTAATATGTAGATACACATACGGACTGTGGTTATAAATTTATGGTTTGTAACAATGCCACGTTTGTTGGCGTAAGTAATTTTAATTTTTAATTTTTATATAAGAATTTACGACGGAATTACGGACCAAATAAAAGCAACTTTATTATATAGTTAAATTTAAACAACTAATTCTTGAAAAAATAAGTCCAATATTTTAGACATACAGGGTGCTCGGTTATGATTGTATCTCACAAAAATTATAGTCTTTGACACTTTTTTTAATAACTGGAGCTTTGCGAAGAGTAATATAGCCTTTTCTAGAATCAGCTAGGATTATATATATATATATATATATATATATATATATATATATATATATATATATATATATATATATATATATATATATATATATATATATATATATATATATATATATATATATATATATATATATATATATATATATATATAAACCTGACCAAATTCAGAGAATGGCTTGTCTCAACACCACTGGAGCCAAGAGAACAACACCAACTAGGGCCATGTAGGTAATCCTAAACCTCACACCTCTTGACTCATTCATCAAGGAGGTTGTTGTGACGGTTACGTTGCACCTCCACACTATTGGTATAATGCCCGATGTTGACGTTGGCGCACAGAAACGTCGTTTGTGAATTGAGGCAATAGGTACTTTCGCTTTCACTACTGCAGGCGAAAGTCGACTCTATTGCGCCATGTTTTGTTTTTAACAAGCCATACAAAATTGACATCAAAGGGGAATCGAACACAAACCCGGCAGGTGTAATTAACATCTACACAAACGGTTCGAAAACAAAAGAAGGAACAAGATATAGAATATATTCTAGATCTCTAAACTTCAACATTAATGGGGTATGGGTGAGTTGCCAAGTGCTCCAGTCTTTGCTCACAGACATAACCATAGCTGCAAAAGCAATAATCAGTAGGAAAATCACTGATAAAATCGTGCTTATCCATACGGATTGTAGACCGACACTACTAGCCCTGAGAAGACCACACTACACCTCCGGTCTGGTACTAGAATGTCACGGTGCCTGTGCGGATGTTTGCAGCAGGAATGTGGTCACCCTTTGCTGGATCAAAGGACACATTCACTACAAAGGCAACCGTATTGCTGAATTGTTGTCCAGGAAGGTTGCCGGGATCAAACCTTTTGGACCAGAACTTTTAGTAGGTCTGTCAGGGTCTGCGATGAAGGTCCTAGTCAGAAGACACTCTAATCAGCAGTTTACAAGACGATGGTATTTAACAGTAAACTCTAACTTTTCCAGGGATTTACCGAACTATCCTGACAGAGATACAGCTAAACATTATTTGACAATGCCTAGGGCGAACTTTTGCCTAATCACGGGCGTTCTTACTGGACATTGTCAATTACGAAATCACCTCTTTAAAATGGATATAAATGACACACCTTTGTGCAGAGGTTGTGAACAGAAAGACCATACGGTGGAGCACATCCTTTGTGACTGCGTTCAAGAAAAGATATATGATGGGCGAGTATTGGCTTTCCTTCCCCGATATTTAGGGGATTCCTCTCGGTGACGTTGTCACCTACCTTAAATCAGTGGGAGGGACAGCGTACTGAGTGAGGAGTCTCCTTTAGGAGAAAGCACAACGGGCCTACTGTGGCTTAGGTGCTGTGATATCTATTACCCCACTACATTTTATGGGTCTATCTTTAATAGTTTTAATATTAACATCCAAACCTAAAGTCTTATTTTTATTTTTTATTATATCTATTACCTTACGGATATATTGAATTAGGCCGCCCAAAAGTTATTTATTCCACAAATTAAAAAACTTCCAGGGATTCAAGTTAGTGATATTTAAAGGAATCTACACCCTATGTTCTTTTGCTAAAAGCCAAGAGAAAGTAAATTCATTTTTTGCTTTCTAAGGGTTCACGTTTTTCAGACCGTGCAGAATGTTTTCACATAACGGCCTGTCTTTAACGATATAATATTGGCTTGTGGCGCTGCTGCCTCTTTCGCAGAAAAAGCAACAATATTTGGTGTAGCTTCTCTGCAATCCTGTAAGTGTAGCAACTAGTTTTAGATCGGAACATAAATTCCATTAATGATCTTGATATTTTTTTCTTTGAAGTAATATACACATGTTTGCCGTTGATATCCTTTTAATTTTGTACGTAATACAACAATTTACAATCTTGTTACATACGTAGAAATCATTATGATGATAAGATACCTATTTAAATTATATTCTTTCATAACATTTATATATCTATACAGCAGATGTTTCTTCTATTTTACTAGTTAACCCAACAACAGAAAAAAAATATATGCCAATAAGCATTTTACGGCTGTCTAAAATTGGAGACCTTTATGACTTAAGTAATATTTCATTTAAAATTTACACCCACCAGTTTTTGTCGTTGAGAGCTGTTATGGGTAAGTATAAATTATAATTTAATGTTACTTATCACCTACAGACAAATAATTATAAATGCATTAACACATTATTCAAAACGGAAGGTTTTATACCTGTTTTAATTGCACCGCAAACATTTTAAAAATTAAAGCTTTGTTTAGTTTGCCGATCCTTAGAAACGTGCTAAAGAAAATATGCTGAAATTAAAAAATAATAAAATTAGTAATTTTTATTTGCAAGCAAAAAGTTTACAATTACAAGATAAAGTCAAATCATTTAATAAAGTAAGGGCAACAAATTTAATATGGAATTTTATTACACTCGTCGTTTTAAATAGAAAATATTTTTTCATTGTTTAAATGATATATTTGAACAAATTAACCCACTCTTAAAAAAAATGCTATTTTTTTAAAGTTATTCATAAAAAAGTAACTTATGATTTATTTTCCGTTTTCCAATAGGGTCGCAAATATAACTTACAGTTAACGGTAATTGAATAATACATTTTTTTATCAAAATATATATTTAGATAAAATAGGTGTTTATTTAAAAGCAAAAATCGCACACGTAAAAACCGCAAAAGACATACGTTATTATTTGTTTTTTACTTTTTAGGGATTTAGGCCAGACGACATGTCAGAAAAAAACCCTCAATAAGGAAATAATTAGTGGAGAGCTGAAAATTTCTTTAATGGCTTTATTTGCATCTGGAAGTTACTATCCCAAGTTTTCCCCCCCGAGCGAAGTCGGCGTTGGCCCTTCTTGCCCTAAGAAGGTACCAATTTTCCTTTTTTTGCAAATATCTCCCAAACCATCAACTTTATCAACAAAATACCTTTTATATCTAGAGTAAATTTGCTACAAAAATGTTTTTACCGTTTGTCTCTCATGTAAACCGTTACGATGCTACGACCATTCAAAGTGGAGCCCTTTTTGGTTCTTGCGGAAAAGGTATGAAACTCATATGCCATATCAAAGTTTCTACATGTTATAAATATTTGTCAGGATTGCCTGTTAACTTGTTACAAGTATAACAGCATTTTTGTGTAAATAGCTGTGGCAAAGTACCTACTATTAGTATTATTATTGAGTAGTATTGACATAAAATCACTCTTTTTCACACCACCTGGCGGTAGAGTAAATGGTACCTTCTTAGGGTCAGAAGGGCCAACGCCGATTTTGCTCGAGGGGGAAAACTTGGGGAGTAATATCTGGTTCCAAATAAAGCGATTAAAACAATTTTCAGCTTTCCACTAATTATTTCTTTATTGAAATACCTGTCGCCTGGCCTATTTGTAAGAAGTTCCTATTGCAAAATGGGCAGTGCAGATTTTCCACCAATTTTTTTAGACGAGCTGCTCAACTAATACCCGTTCCAGATTTTTAAACTTAACGCTGCGTGACTCCTTAAAATGCCAGTTGACAAACTAGAAATGGCTATTGTGTCAGTTGTAACATCCTGGCAATTTTTTCCTTGCTTGTTCCTTAGCTGAGATCGGTGTTAAGAACTGTACTACTAATTCTAATTCTGTCCTGTTATTACCATAGCCTTTTCTGTATTTCTATCCGTTTCAATTTATTTGGAACTGGCGATATCATCTCCGGTATTATAATTTTAACTGGGGATGAAATCATGATTCAACAAATACAAGGTATGCTATTGTGCATATTTTCTGATGTAAGGAGTGATTTACCGAAGTTTTTTTTGTATTTCATATTCAAATACAGTTAAAATGGAACTATAATATTTTCTAACATTAATACTTTTAAATTTTTCTTTTTAAATGATATTAGTCGTTAGTCCTTGAAATAACTGGTATGTTTTACTTTATGCCCCAATTTTTTTGTGGGAGTTTATATTTTAAATAAATGATATTTTTACTATTAAGTATTATCTCTTAAGATTTAAAAAAGTTTTCTTGCCAACTTAAAAGCATTTTCCTAACAAATTTCATTTAAATTTAACACAGACATTTCTCCCGGTAAAATTATGCGCAAATCAAACTAAAAAAAAGTGTGTATTATACCTTGTATTCGTTGCCCCATGGGATGTAGTCATTCAAAATGCTGAGGAGCAGAAGATTAAATCTTTTTTCTTGATAATTTTTAAGTTTAAGTGACAAATATGGAAAACTGTTTAATATCTGTGATCAGAGAAAATCCATATTAATGTACCGCCTAACCTAATTGTTAAGCTTAACCTAATTGTTGATAAAGTGTTTTATTTTATACGCATTATGAGCAAAATCTGCAGAACTTTTATTAAAAGAAATAAAGAAATAATCCTAAAAACCAGACATTAAAAATAAATGTTTATATTGCTGGCCGACTGAAAATTAAGGAACTAAAGTTGGCTGGATTTTATGTAAAATTTTAAAATCTTTCGTATAAGTAAGGTATTTTCACAGATGTCCAAAAAGACTAGAATACTTATTATGAATTAAAAATAGTACGCTCATGCGATGCCAGCCACAAAGGGATTTGTGTGAATCTAGTCTGGCGAGACTGCACAAATATATAAAATATCACGCCAGACAATATAAGAAATAATACTTTCTGCACAAATATAAACCGGCAATAAAATAGGAACACATCACATTCCCATTTACAAAACTAAATCAACTAAATGACAGTTAGGAAATGAAGACCACAGGGAAAAAAGTCGGAATTTAACCAAATATCAATTACGAGAAGTAGCAATTTTGAAGTTTGAAACTTCCAAATTAACTTGAAAATAAAATGGTTGAAATATGTCAAATTTTGTTTATTTAACTATCTGCATTACATATTTAAAAAACATGGTATTTTAAAATATATTTTTATAAAAGCAATACACAAAAAAAAACTAAAAAATAGCAATTCTTCATAGCAAAAATAAGGAATGTCAAAAAAAAATCTTAATTTCCAAAGTAAAAAGAGGAAATGTCCAAGTTTAGGAGGTCAGTTATCAGAGTAATAGTATTGAGTTTGTTTTGTTCCATATTGATTTTAGACCTAAAAGTAGTATTCTATGAGTAATAGTACTAAATTACCAAATAAACGATCGTACTTTCGCACTTTTACCATTGTTTTTTTTTTCATTTCTTTTAGGGGCATGAGGTACCTTATCATAATAGTTCTGGACGACCTGAGAGCAGAACACTTTCAGAGCATGTAGTTCTTTAAATTTAGTAAAATTAAAACCGATGATCGACATCGACATTCCTTGTTCTTATGATTTTGCCGATGAATATTACTTGTTTTTCCTGTGTCTAATATTTTAGACGTGGCTAGACGGACTGTGTCGTGTTCTTCTACAGAAGTCTTTATAATGAAATATAAATGTTTCTCTACTAGATGGTGATGCTAACTCAATTTTTGATATTTTGTGACATTCCCTGTTTTTTCCATATGGTCTTTAAGAGTAATTAGGTTTGTATACAAACTGAATTTTACTTATTGTTGCCACTCTGGGTCCTAATTATTTCCAAAAATACCTTTCTTTCATTTAGGGGCCTGCAAGTTTTCCATATGTTTCGCTTTTAATTTAAATGGTATTAAAGTATATTTTCATGTTTTAATCAAAAAAATAAAGACAATTTTTTTGTCACAAACTAAGCTATTAGTCTCTTGGCCCTATTTTATTTAATAATGTTCCTGATATCATCGGGCATCTGATTATATCATTATATGGCTCAAAAACAGCCTACTTTTAAAGGATTTGAAGCTATGTAGTGAATAGTCATCTTAGGTCCGGTATATCCAAGTGCTGGCAAAGATCTTGGTACTTAGTAAAACCATTTTATAGTTTCTGGTAAAGGTGCTGTTAATTAATTTCTATATATTCAAAGTAATGACAAGCTCCGTTTTTGTATCAGGATGTGGTAGTGTCCATAATTAAAGAAAACCAGAAGAGTTAATTTCTTCTCTCTACTCTTCTTACCCCTCTATAAAGACAAAAATTAAATATTACATTGAATTTTTACCAGTAATTTGTTTAAGTATAGAATATAATGCTTATTGATTGCAACAATATTATATTTTTTGGTTGCTATGCCTTCTAAATTTCTTATTATTCTTAACGTTACAAAATATTTTAATTTTTAAAATGTGTTACGCAGTTTTCGTAAAAATAAAAAAATATAGCAGAATCCTTGCTGAATTGAAATAATTTATTTTTCTTCTGAAAGAGAAATGTTGCCTCTTTTTAAAGAAAAAAATTCATTGGTAGTTCTTTAATTCGCTTTTAATACTGTTGTTTTGTGAACTCCAAAACAGTCTTCCACTACGTTTAGGTTATTTCTTGTAATATAAAATCTTATACTCAGAAGGCTAAAACATTTGTCCTTAAAAAACAAATAGTGATAAAATTTCAAATATTTTATGTCAGTTTCTAAGAAAACAGTTATCCCATAATATTTTTGATCGAAAAATAAAAAGAAATATTTATTTAACTAATATTAAATTAGTCAAAATTATATACCATAAAATGTTTACTATGCAAAATAGCAAATTGAATAAAAATATGCTAACTTCTGTTCTTAGATAACCACACCAATTTAAAGTAGCAGCAAATAAACAAAATATGTAGTTATTTTAATGTAAGTTAACTAGATGTGGTTGATAAAAAAAATTGGTAACATATAAAACGGTGAACTTTCTTTAATTACCAATTGTTAGGATAAGCTATAATTTTTGGTGGTTAGTTGTAATACATATAATAATTTACATACCGGTCTGTGGGGTAACAAACCAGATCCTAATTTATATTCAGAAATATTTGCACTGTGCCCTTACGCACTCCAATCCCACAAAAAAAATTCAAGTCACAATAATCTAAATCAGTGATTAGACTCCTTCTTAAAATATTTGGTCCCGCTATACAGCATGTCGTTATCTTCGCTATCCAAAGAAAACACATAAATTTTGAATGGTAAAATATTCATTGAAACCTTTACAAACATCTAAAATACAACATTTATCGAACATTAAACATGCAAAAAATAATCTGCAAATCCGTATAATATTTGGTGTATATTTTACCCTTACAGCTGGATTAAAACAGCAGGAACCTAACCAGCACTAGAATATACCGGGCCTTAGTAATTTTGTTTAAGTAATATAATAAATTCCACTTGTAACTGAAAGTGGAGATACGGAGCAGCAAACCCTGAATTTGAAAAAGAACGTCTTACATATAAAGTTCTTGAATGCCCCCCTGCGAATGACTTACAATTCTTTTTTAATACCTTAATGTTTTTAGTGCGCCGATACAAGTACCTCAGAATAGTAGCCTAAATGGTAGCAAAAATAGTTTTAAGCTTTTAATACACAGCGTACCTCTAACCCTACAAAGCAGACCACATAAGCTAATGAATTCTAATATCAAAACATCAATATATTTTAACCAATTTAGTTATATGGCCACGTAAACCCCCAGAAAATTAACGTTTTTAAAAAGTTGCTAGTTTTGTAAGAAGTACCGCATTTGGTTTTGGTTTATGAAATGAAATAAGACCAGCATTTCCATCATTAAATTTCAATTGCTTCTGTTGGCACTAGGACTGCATCCGCCACGCTACCCCAAACACTTACCAGATAGCTCGAATGTATTCTCAAGATACTCATTAATTCGCACATCCCGATCAAAACTGTAGTAGGTCGTAAAAAGTCAATTTTACAGGAGAGGAGAAAGGAGATAAGCTTTTAAATAGGAGCCTACATTTTTGATTATTGATACTAGCATGGCGACTGGGATTTAAAAGTTTTAAGGCTGTGGTTTTGTACGTTTATGGAGCTGGGGTAAAGTCTTTATTTTCGCAAAAGCCGTTATGTAAAAGTTTCGAAATATTACAGTTTTGATTTGTATGTGCGAATTCGATAGACACTGAAAATTGCTTCTTACTGTCGTTTGTAACGCGAACAATCTTATATCTTTCCATTAAATATGTCTCTCCATGACCATTAATTACGTGAGGCAACCCCTCCTTCCTCCTTGTTAAGATATCCCGAGACTCGTCTCCACTCCTTCCCCCTCCACTAATCTCAGGTAAGATTTTTTAAAATTAGTATTTTTAGTGTAAATACCTTAATTTGTGCTTGATTGCGTTGGATTTATTTTAAAAAACATAATTTGCTTAATTATTTTTATTTAAGACTAGCTAAGGCTAGTATTTAAAATTACTAAGAGCGTAGTCTAGAACCACAGCGAGAAAATATCATTGTGTTAGATTAGCTTATTCTATAAGCTTGTATAGGATTACCTACATTTTAGTGAAGAAACATGTTTTAGCTGTGTGAAAAAAATACGTGATATTTGCGAGAACCTTTCTCTCCCCTACGTAAGCTTAGGTAAGATTCGGCTCAACCTCCTCCCCCCTTATTGCCTCACGTAATTATTTTCCGCCTTCTTAACAAGCAAAGCAAAGATTTTTCTTATTCTATAACTTAACTTTTCTCAGTAACAGTAACTATGACAATGTTATGGAAGGCTTTGACAGGTCAAAAAACATTTCAACCTTCTAATTTCGTTATAATTTGTTTAGTATATAGTAGTAGAGTTTTATAAAACGCCATCTCTGACCCGGGTTAATCCATATTGTTGATGTTCATAACCACCTAGAGGGTAATCAGAGGGTTCATCAACCCCCTTAAATAGAGCTTTAATTTCATTTTTTTAATATGCTAGCTGTTTTACTTTTAGAAATACATCCGGTTAATTTAAAAAATAAAAATATGGAAAATTTGTTTTTTTAGTAGAAAAAGAAAATAACCAGAATACCTATATGATATTTGATATTTTGTGAAAGAATTTTTGTAGACATGGTTTAAAAAGGAGTTAAAAATGCCCATTTTTATATTAAGTCAAAATCTATGTAAATGTAAATTAAAATAGAAAAATTCGTCTTAGAAGATTTCAATAAATAATTTAAATGTTAACGAATACAAATTTGGCAATTGATCCTTTTCGCTATTTTTCATTTGGATTAATTCTGCTATTTCATTTGGTTGTGTTTATTCCTATTTGTTTCTATTCTAACTTCACGTTGTTTATTGTATTCGGATTAATTTGTAATATTTTACTTCGAAAGTGTTTGGTCCCATTTGCCTTTAGTTGTATCTACATATTTGCATTTTGGTTGTTTTTATTCATTTCTACTTATTTTTATTTGATTATCTTTAATCCTCTTTTATTTTCTTGAAAGCTAAAAGACTATAAAACCGTACTTAGTTAAGTACTCTAGAGTATTTGGTGCTTAAGAATTGTAATTTGTTGACATTTTTGTATCTGATGTTTCATCATCAGAAAAAAATGTTTTTCAAATTGTCACTAATTTGTGGGTTTTTGTATTGCCGATTTGCATGCAAAGCAAGCAACCTAATACCTATGATTTTTTTAATTATTGGCATTCAGCATACCATCTAGCAAGTATATTAAAAAAAAAAAAAAAGATTAAACATGAAATTCTAAGAAAACGCATGTGCCACACACTAAACCTAAGTTGACTAGATTTTGAGAAGATGACGTTCGAAAATGTCCTAATAATCGTTGTAGTGTTGTTTAAAACCAAAAGGCGGAAAAAGAATATTGCGATTTTTTTTCACTTATTTAATAAACCATTTTTTCTAATGCCATAAAATATAACTTTCGATTTTACCGGAAGCTTCTAAAGTTATTTTTGGAAATAAACAACTTTAAAAATTTAAATAAAAAACATTATCTTACATATCATATTATATCTCTAAAACTAATGATTTTTAAAATATAAATAGTGAAATGCGAGGCGGCTTTAAAAATGCCGCAGAAAAAATTTACAAAAATATTGCAAAATCAGTGTTAAAATTAGATTTGATTTAAATTATTAAAGTTGTTTATTTCCAAAAGTCAATTTTTGCAAAGCTTTCGGTAAAACCGAAAGTCGTATTTTTACGGCATTAGGAAATAAGATACATTAAATAAGTTTTAAAAATCACAATATTTTTTCACCTTTGTTATGACATTTTGAAACACCGTTTTCTCAAATACTAGTCAAGCGTGTGGCACATGCTTTTTTAGAATCTGCTATGAAATCTATTTTTTTATAACACACAGAATATATTTAAAGTAGCGAAATTAATAGCACTTCTGGTTAAACCGGAAGTAATACATAAGTTTTTAATATATGCATATGCATATATCTTATATTAAGGCAGTATTCTATGGATTTGACTATTGCCATAACTTTCGCCTGAAATACAGTTGCATATTTTCCCACTGTTCCATAGAACTTGTAGTTCGTCCTTTCTACATAGAACCGAAGCCTGTGCGGCCTTCTTTCCTCAAGCCATCTGTATGGATAACTGTTCTTTTGCTTAGTGTCCCACAGCGTTTGTGAGCTCAGTCATCCACCGATGCCATGTTAACCTTATGCATAAGGTCTAAGTGGATTACTGGGGGGATGCTATCCTTCTTCATCAAAAGAGCCACAGTTCTCACTTGGCCCATGATGTCACAGTGACCCCCCCTCATCCTCCACTGTCCTCCACACTCCAGTCTAAGTGCCTCTGCCATTGCTGAGGCCTTAATAATTATATGAAGGGTGGGAACCCCGTAATAATCTCCAGCGATTCCGTCGGAGTAGTGAATGCTGCCCCAGTTATTCCTCTCATTGCCATTCTTTGTATGTGTTTCAGCATTATCTGTGCCGTCTTAAGTTCCGTGCGTCGCCACCATATCACGGAGGCATAGAGTATCCGTGGGCTGATGACTGCCTCGTATATCACCTTAGGATAAAGTCCCCAGACCCGTCCTACGACTCATCTACAGAGCCATAGCGATCCTGTGTCCTTCCTCGCCACCATTCAAGATGTGCTCTTTAAATTTCCTTATCGTCTAGTATCACTCCAAGATACTTGGCTGTCCTAGGACTTCATCCACAAGGTAGCCAAAAAACGACCTGTGTCTTCCTAGCCACCATCACCAAACTTCATTTTCCGAAGTCTGGTGTATTTTCTCCTTCTAGTAAATAATACGAGCTCTGTTTTTGATGGATTGGCTGTCAGTCCATTTTCCTGACACCATTTCGCCACCATTGCCAACTCTCTTTCCATAATATCCACTATCGTGTCTGCATGTTTATCTTTGACCATAATGGCCACATCATCTGCAAAGGCTTGTATATGCGTACCTCTCTACTGATTTTCTCTAGTAGTCCATTCATGACTATGTTCCATAGAAGTGGAGAGAAGACGCCCCCCTGGGGGCTGATTGTAGCTTTAGTTGTAGTATCTCCAACCTCCAGGATGACATTCCTATCAGTTAGCATCATACGGATCCATCGTATGATAGCTTCGTCGATACCATGCTTCTCAAGTGTGTTATTCCGACATTTTTCCAAGTTTCCAACAAGCTCATGTAATGCAGCTGTAGTGCTGCTTCCTGCCGTGTATGCGAATTGTCTCTTGTTGAGTGGGTTTTACTTTGGGTATTTAACTTTTATATGCTCATCTATCATTCTCTCCATCTTCTTTAAGAAGAGCGATGTGAGACTTATGGGTCTAAATGTTTTACTGTCACAGTACTCCGTCCTGTCAGCTTTTTGGTATGAAGGCCAGTCTGGTCCTCCTCCAGCTCTTGGGGATATAGCCCAGAGCCATGGAAGCCCTCATGACCATGAGCAGAGTGAGAATGTCTAAAGCCTTTTGCAGTAGTGCCGGGAATTTTTCATCCGGCCCCGCGACCTTTAATGGCCCAAACGGTCTTACCGCCCACTCCTTTCTCCTGGCGTTAAGGATCTCTGCTGCCAGCTTCCAACATTTTTCTCCTTCCAGTCTGCGTTCTCTAGTTATGGCTTCATAGTTCCTTCCTGTTATGTGACACCCAGAAAAGTGTGCTTCAGGAAGACTTCAGCTGTCTTTCCGTTTTCTGTATATGTTCCATTCTCTTTTCTAAGTGTTTCCAGTTGTGATTCTGGGTCCGACTTCAGAACCTTTAGCAGTCTAGATGTGTCTTTGGACGTCTCTATGCTTCTGCAAAAAGTCTTCCAGGTTTCTTGTTTCAATAGAGCGATTTCAGTTCTTGTAGGTTCTGAGAGTATCTAGCCATACATTCCAATAAAACTTTAAAATCGTATTACACTTCTAAAGAAATATAGGCTTGCTAGTAATTTCGTGGGCACCCTGTATAGGTCAATCTTATAATAAAATATCTTTTATATTTTACCAAAAGTATTAAAATGTTTGTGGTTATTTTTCTTGACAGAGAACTTGCATATAATTTGCCTATATTAATTAAAAATAACAAGTTAATTCAATCAAAACGACCACGACTTCGGTATATAGTATTGTCAATTACCTTGATGTATTAACCTTGAACTTGAGAAAAACCACAATATTAGGTTTCTTCTTTATTCCTACCTGTCACCCAACAGCTTACGTTTAACTTTATTTTGTGACTATATAATAATTTATTTAGATTTTAAAATAGATAAAAAGATCACAATAATTTTACTTTTAAAATGGGTTCCTTCGGCTTTATTTCAATTTACTTTAATTTATTTAAAATTACTAGGTGTGAAGTTTAAAAAAAATATATTTCTGGCATGACATTTTATTATTTTTTTACAACCGTATAATTATGACGTTTTCACATAATATGTAATGAGATAATGACAGGTCAGGTCAAATGATTTTATTCCGCATGCAGTTTTAAGGATTAATAGTTAATCCTCAGGTTAAAAAGAAAATAAGATATTTGACTGGCACTCGCATGCACACAAATTTCCATTTGTGAAAAAATTTAGTGCTTTTGGTTATATTATACTGCATGTCTTTTAAACCTAAGGTATAAAGAACTAATTTATGGTCTAGTAATGAATGTCATGCACCCAGCAATTGCACATAGGATCCAAAGGGCCGTTTAAAGATAAAAAAATCGTTGAATTTTAATGATTAAAAATTGCCTGCTAATAAAAAGAATTAAATTTTTTCTCAAAATAATAGTCTGGGAAAATTGGCATGCACCGCTCGTTGAAGCAAAAGTAAAAATTTACGGGATATTCTTGTGCAAATTTGTAACACATTTGGTGATTCCAAATGCATGCAATTTGAACGGTAGTTTATTTAAATAATTATTCATTGCAGGAAGAATGAGCACACATTCCAGGATTTTACAAAATATAATAGATTTTTGTCATTTTGTTTTGCATACCATTTTGTTATTTTTTTTGTATCTTGGAACAGTCCATGAAGTGTCTAAAGTGTGGTAATATGGAGTTTATTCACATGAGACTTAAATATTTGGAGATTTGGGAGAAAAGGAAAACTTCTGGATACTCTTGGGATGAAGAAATGGACAAATTGGGAAGTTGGACTGTAAAAGGATGCATAAAAGTGGCACTACGTGTTGGTCTGTTGGGAGCTGCCAAAGGAAGAAATATACTGACCAACTCTTTGGAGCAGAAGCCGTTAAAATACCTATAAAAGAGAAGGAAGCTTTTCTGTGTAGTGTGGGATTATTAATAAGTCGAACAGCTCTTCTCCAAATGGAGTAAGGAATGCTAAGTGGTGTAGGAGACGCCATTCCCATGACGTAAGACCAATGTTCTAAAGGGGGTCTGATCTGGGATACGTATAGAGTATACAGATTAGAAGGAGAGAAATACTTTCCGACTCAAAAAAGCAATCCAAGCTTTTTCGAAGCTGCTGACGTGTTTTGGAGGCATTAAACTGGACAATATTTTTGGCGCCCTAATCCAAAATTACTTTGAGGTCTTGTGAAAGAGATATCTGCATTGCCTGCGCTTGTTTTTCAAATCAGAATTACAGGGTGGCTTAAGAAATTAAATAGTAGTGTGGAAGGTACTATGGTCCGGTTGTGAAAGAGAGAAGATCGTTGATGTGAAGAAGAAACAGAGTTAATGCCAGTACTGAGCCCTGATCATTAAAGAGTATTAGTTTCAGTTCACAAATAAATAATGTCATGCACCTATGTGCTGCACAAAATAGAAAAATATAGAAATTACTAATTTCTGTTGTCAATGTTTAGTATTTAAAAAAACGAATTTTTGTTTGCATACCATTTGGTCTTTTATTGCAAAATAGCATTTTTGTGGCTTGCATGTTGCACATGTACTTCGTATGATAAGCAAATATCAAAGTTGCAAAAAAGTGCAAATTTTTGTGATTTTGTTTTCCATGCCATTTTGTTTTTAACGAAATACTATTATTCCAAATTAAAGAACAGAAAAAATTGTAAAATAATAAAGTATACAACGCTTAGCTGTACCGGTATCTACAATGGAAGTACATATGCAGCATGCATTATTTTTAGTTTACAATAAAACCTGAACCTGACCTGCGACAATCTTATTATCTATAACTCTTTTTAAGTATTTAAGATACGTCATAAAATTCATAATACAACTAGTGGTGTTATAAATTAATAACACAATTAGTTTTTGTAGTACTGAAAAACAACTACAAATATATGCCAATATATTAATTTTTGATATACTAGTACTAAATAATTTAAATATTAATAACACATTTATTACATTTCTTTAGAACAATCCCTGCGGCTGACCATCATGGTGATATGATGATAATTTTAATTTTTCACACTCGTTGTTGTAATAATGTTCATAAACACACTTTTATTGACAATAACTATTATGTCTAACAACAACAAAAAAAAATTCTGTATTTATTTGGTACTTTTATTATCAACACAAATTGCAACTGTAAAAATTAAAAATTAAATTGCATTTAAGAAAAGTTGCAATCAGAGAAATTTCATGCAAAAAAAACTCTAAACTTATCTTATAAAAATATCTTAACACAACAGGTCCGAACTTAAAATTATATTAATGTTTAATATATTTTTAAAGCCTTAAAGTTATTAAATTTAAATATAAAATTTACGCAAAATATAAAAATAAGTTGATTTACGTATCATACTTTAATAAAAATTAGTCGCGTTCTTTCTCAAAGGGAATAAGCCTGCTGAGGGTTTTTCTCTTTAACTTGAAAATGAATATTTGAGATAAGGTAACTAATTATTTTTTTTTGTTTTTATTCTATGTATTAAGTTTATAGACAATTATATTAAGTTGATTTTACTTGTATAACGTAGGTTGTGGCATTACTACGTTATCTAAAAGTTGTCGTGAAATGTTTTCGGTACTTGGAAATCGTTGAGGGCACACACAAGGAAAATAAAAGGCACCCACAAATATTCTGCTGACTAGTTACACAAAATGTTAGGTTAATTAATAATTTAAAATATTTTTACCTCAGAACAAAAGTGAATAATAAAAACTTTTCTAAAAAAACTTTAAAATAAAATTTTAAGGTTTTACCACCTAAGCAGTATTTAGATATTTATTGAATATTATTTGTTTTACACAAAGAAGGGATGGTTGACCATATAAAAAGCGTACAATGATTTTTGAATTATATTGATTTTAGGCTAATGTTACCTTCCCTAAAAATAAGTTATTACAAATGGGGTCACTTTTAAAGTTACGGCTTTTCTTCATATTTGTTATTCAGTAGGTTAATTAAACACATTACGTAAAAAAGTCACAAAAAAAAATACTAACTTTTCTTATACAAATAATTATTGTATGAATACTTATGAATACCATTTAATTTTGTCTTAAGTAAATATGTGACACTATTCGTGTTGCGGCACAACAGTCCCACAATGGGGATAAAAACAGTGGCGGACTTGAGGTCTTTAAGCTATGTAAATTTTTCAGGGTATTCTTTATTATATTCCGATTTTTTTAAATATAATAAAAAAATTGCATTTCTGGTTTAATGACACTTCCCTTGCGGAATGAGGTATGGAATTATAGTAGAAAAATTTTTAATTAATAACTAATTTTTAATGTTTTTTTAAGGATTAAATATAATTTTACCCAAAATTAACAAAATTAAATTTTTACCTAAAGAATAAGGACTTTTTGCCTTAGATTTGCCAATAACCTAAAAAAACCGTATCATGCACTTGCGTCATTTTTCAACATTTCTTAGAAAACGCAGTAGTGAGACCACTGACATTATTACAGATACTATACTACTCCTTGATGGTAGCAGTTAACGTCTGGATAATGTCATCCAGATTAGACATCCAGTTTGTGAAATTGGAACCACACAATCTTCATTGGTGGTCACCATAATGTAAAGAAATAAGATGTCTGCGATAGCGTGACCAAAATTTGTTCTCTAACTGCGCCTATCCAAAGCCCTCATGTTGTGCTTTGTTTGTTTACATTAGGTGAACACAATTTTAATGTAACAAAGTTTTAAATTAACGGACTTAATGTAAAATTTATTGGAAAATGCCCGGTTGCAAAATGTTTTCCATGACTGGAGTAAAAGAACAAAAAATAAAAATATACGATATCTTCGTATAACAAAAGACAAAAGAGCTAAGTATTGGATTGATTTCTGTGTAGCAGTATGCATACAGCAACAGTCTGTTCAGTACATTTTAAACCCGAGTATTTTATAAAAAAAAAATATCACTTAACGCTTATGGTTCTTGAACCTCTTATACGACCTAAGTAATAGATGGAATTTCTTACGACGTTTCGTTTTCGCTAAACCATCATCAACTTTATTTTTCTTAAATACAGCCTTTCATTTTTATTGCATGTTTTAAAGCAGTTTTAATCCCAATTACAATGATTTATAACACTTGATATTTTCTGTTAAATTAACATATTGTCCATAAAAGACAATGAGACAAGAAACGCACAGGATTTCTTATAGGGGCGTTCCATTTTTGTTAAGTGAATATTAAGTATTATACATTTTTGGAATTGGAGTAATATGGGGTTTAATTTTTTTAATCCCGGCCGTATTAAAAAATTTATAAGGTTTTAACGAAACCGAAACGTCGCAAGAAATTTTTGACTTCATCAATACATAAAGCGCAAAAAGTTCCCCGAGCATGTATTTACAGAATTTTTCCAACTTTTAAAATAAACTGGGTAAAAAAATTAAAACGAAAATCGAAAATTTCAGTTTTTTTTTCTATTTCATATTTCCGGAAGTAGGAAATTTAACTTTAATTTTTTAACAATATTTATTCTTGTCTAACGGATTTATATCATTTAAATTGCCACGCTTTAATATGGCGAATTTGGATCA
>JAHBCN010009498.1:0-34732 GCA_019359885.1 Listronotus oregonensis
TTACGTATTGCTAATCAAAAAAAAAAAATTTTTTTTTCCCCTTCAATACCTTTTCCGTGGACATACTGTATATATATTTTGGTTTTATGTAACCCCTTTAATAATGTAGTTGGTCGACAAGGAAATAATTAAACTATTCTTGCAAAAGAGTAAAAACACAACTTTATTAAGCCAATTCCCCAAGAAAAACAGTTCATTAAATTATGTTTTCGTTTTCATTTTAATTTCTATCTTCATGTTTGGGTACAGAATAATTTTGTTGTTTTATTTTATTTAAAAAATAGCGAATGTTCATTAAAATATATATGGAACATTAAAAGTTAAAATGTGTATTAATTATAATCAAGAAATTATAACTGATATATTACTCACTAAATTTTTAAAATTTAACTTTGTTTATATAAATAGATAAAATTCCTTAATCCCATGAAAGTCCCATTTTCACATTTTTAAATGTTCAAATCTAGTTCCCAGTTGTAATTTTCTTTTTTATATAGGTTTTTATTTTTCTTTTTGCAACATTTTTCAATTTAAGTAAATCGCCCGCCCGTTTTTATTAGCTAATATAACCCCGATAATTTGATATAGACCACTTTTGGTACCATCAAGTTAAATAAACAAAAGCAACAAAAGTAAATGACTTTTATTCTATAGTTTTACCAAATAACCTCTTATACGGAACTGCTTTTATCAATATAATTTATAGTTTATTTAAACCAACATCCTCCGTTACACTTACTATTTTATTAATTTTAAATGAAAAGAAAGAACTTTTAAAACTGCAATTAAGAAACGTAGTGCTGTTACAGTTAAAAAAAAGATCATTAAATTTTTCAAAGCATTTTCTACTGGACCCGCTTTCTCCAAATTAATAACTTACATATAATGCATGTAGAGCAAAAAAGGCCGCAAATTAGATATTTTAGATACTCTTAAAATAATGTTAACGTGCCTAATACCCAAACAGGCCTAAAAAAATTACCTCTAAAAAATCTGTAATAAATCACAATGGAACTTTTAATACAGTTTTTTGACGTTCGTTTATTCATAACAATTAAACGTATATAATATCATTTATTAAAAGCTCTCATAAATGCATGATTTTCTATTATTTAACAATTATATTATAGGCAAGTAATTATACACAAAACAATACCTACAACATTTCTTTAAAAATTAAAACATGATATATGACGATTATTCAGGAATTTCTTATAATCAAAGTGCTGAAAAAATAAATTAATAATATTATAAAAATTCTGAACTAATTTAAAACTTTTCGAAAACGATTAAAAAAACCAGTGTGCACTAAATGTATTTATATGCTTTATTATTTTCATAAGTTAAAAACAATAATGACAGAACGAAAGTCTCAGGCTATTATTTAGTCATAGATTTATTATAAGTACATAAAAGCATATTTTAAAAAAAGTTTAATAAATATTTAGAGATAGATGCGAGATGATATTCGAAAAAATATTCGAAAAATTAATTTCTATTGCCTGCAGCAAGAGTTGACATTACACAATCTCTTGAATAAGTTACATATCTAGTTATATGGTGGTAATATTATAATGTCTAAATTTGTCCAGCTATACTTGATTTTTTTCGGATGACCAGTTATGTCAAAAAGCCCAAAAAAGTATTTCTTAGCTGTTAACAATTGACATACCAAAGATGCGTTCGATTTGTATATTCAATTTGCGCATTTGTTCACACCGTAAGAACTTTTCGCTCCGATCCCGTTAGAGATGGATCTGACAAATGCTTTTATAAATGTTTCCTTTATTTTTTTTTACAAATATAATTTGGATTTTTTTATAAACTGTAAAGGCTCTATTTTCTATATTTTTTAATTTTTTTTAACAATATAAAATCTGATTTATTTATAAAAAAGTGTACAAAAAATGCTTTCTTTACAATACTTTTAAATGCAAACAGCTCATCATTCTAAATTTATTGGCATTTTTTGAGCTAGAGAAACAACAAGAAGCCTTGAACCTTCAAAATTTGGTGGAAAGGACAGCTGCCCCAACGAAAGTAAGTGAAGGAGCGATATTTAATTTAAAAAAATGGACTAAAATGGGAAAAAAGCTTTAAAGAAGTATCATCAACAAGGGCAAAAGGATATTCCAAAAGATGTTGATTGCAATACAATGCAATATAAACCAATGGTAACAATAGGAAACTTAATGTGTGGCAAAGTGATTAAACTAAATTTAAATAAATAAATAAACAATTTTTAAATAAAATATTACATGACAAAATCAAAGATCGTCAAGGTGAGATAACAGATCGTCGCTCTCATCTTCGTCATCCGAATCAGTCACTATGACGAGGTTTATATTGAAGCATCGCATATTCTGATTACTTCCCAATCTTCAGGATCTCTTTTTGGGCGTGCCGAATGTAGTTTGCCAATGCTCAGCGGTTATTTGCCAAGTACCTTTTCCCACGTTGCCAACACTTCAGAAGGGTTCCCTTTTAAGGCAGAAATATATTGGTCGTATTTTCTTTTGCACATTGATCAAACCATTTCGATTGGATTATATTGACAATGGTACGGTGGGAGGCGAAGAACTTTATGACCAAAAGGTTTCACATATTCGTCAAGGAAATATTTCTTTTCTAAACTTCGGTTTTTTTTTACCAAATCCCAGAGTTGGTCTTTCATAGCTGTCTCAGGAAAGGCAATATTTTCTTCGGAAAGCCACAGAATTAATCTTTTTTTGGTCCAAGATTTGCGGGGTATGTCTTCTACCAGCCCGGAGTGGTAGCTAGCGTTGTCCATGATAATTAATGATTTGGGCGGCAAATTTGGAACAAGTTGATATTTAAACCATTTTTCGAAATTTTGGCGGTTCATGCTATTATGGTAGTCGCCACTCTTTTACCACTTTTAAAGACTAAACTAGCTCCCTTGATAAATCCGTTTTTATTGCCGCCGTTGACGACGATATATCTATAACCTAAAAAAATTAACGGTTTTAACATCGGCGCAAAAGGAAAAAAAATGTTTTTATAGTATTAATTTAGATGTCTAGTATAATTAGAAACATATATTCACTTTATCCCATCACGAATCCAAATCCCAGGGCAATTCTCAAATCCAATCCTAGCACATTAATCAAAACGGAAAAAATGTTAGGGCGCAAGTGTAAAGGTATTGGTAATTGATCCCCTACCAATGGTTTCTTTTTAAATAAAAGCAACTTTTACTCACCTTCACTGCTTTTTGAAGAGCTTGTGGCTTTGGTATCATCCTGCCAGGTATTTCTAAAAGATCCTTTACTGAATATCCATGTTTCATCAAGAAATACTGGAGTAAGACCGTTTTGAAGTAGGCTCATATTTTTGTGTATTCTCTCAAAAATTTAATTCTTTTATTAAAAACATCTGGTAAATCCATAAGATGCTTTCGGTTGTTACTTTTCTTCCACTGAAAGTCAATTTCTTTTACCCATTTTCGCAAAAAACTAATGAAGAAGTTAAAATGATTGCTCATTTCATCATTTAAATTTTGATGGAGAGATTTTCTGGTAATATGTTCTTTAAGTGCATACATGCGATAAATTGTATCCCGGATCTTGCTTTTTAGGTAGTCAGTAATTTTGATATGCTCTTTATTTCTTGTTGATGATACATTTTAAAACTTTTGTCCGATTTTAGTCCATATTTTTTTATATTAAATATTGCTCTTGTACTCACTTTCGTTGCGGCAGCTGTCCTTTTCACCACATTTTGAAAGTTCAAGGCAAAAAAAGCCAATAAATTCAGAATAATGAGCTGGCTTTGCTCGTTTAGTCGCTTATTTTGTATTTTTTTTCGGCATTTTTACTTTTGACGCACGCAGAGTATTTTTTTTTGACAATGCGAAATTTTAAACTTCGGAATTTGTCATTAATGTGACAAGTAACAGTTGAAATAAGAAAACACATGACTTTTTTTGATAAATTTATTGTTTCTCTCGGCAAAAGTGTATCAGTTAAGGATGCAAAAAAATGTCGGAACTGCATATCCGAAAAAATTCAACTATAGATTATTTATTTATTTTAAATATTGCTGGTGTATGTAAACAGTAGCCAAAAATTAAATAAGTTTAGACTATTTTAACTCAGTAAAGTTAATAAATATCAACCAAGAAAGTACACATATCAAACGGCACAATTAGTAGTAATATTTTTTAGATAAAGCGATATGATTGCAATGAGGCAGACAATAAGTGATTATAGTTAAGTAGCTGAGTGAAAGTAATAAAGGAAAAAAATACATATAGTGCGCACTAGTTTTTTCAATGGTTTTTGTAAATAGTTTTAAATTAGTTTAAAATCTGTGTGTGTTAGTAAGTTTATTTGTCCAGCACTTTAATAACAAAAAAATTATAAATAACACAAGTCCACCAAAAAAAGTGGTGTGTGCTGGGTGCCTGACTAGGATTTTCTGGCGTATTTTATTCTGGTGAACACGAATCTGAAGTTAAAATTGGGGGTCAAACTGCAAAAAATCGAGAAAAGGCGTTATCTTAGATACTTACATTTTTTTTTTTAATTTAAAACGTCAATATTCAAAAAACTATAAAAGATACGCGAAATTTTATAGGACATAAACTATGTATTTTTACCAGACCTTTATTTCAACTTATATAACCTTTTTGTCTAAATGCAATATTTTTTCTAACATTATCAAAAAACAGAATCCTTAGTATTTTTTCAAGGTATACACTTGGAAAGAATTAATATTTTTTTATTTATGGGTTATAATTTATAATAAAAAAAAAGTATTTAAATTATATTTTCGTTTGTATCTTTTTTAGCATTTATCTTATCAAAAATGTTTACATTACTTTTTAAGGTGCGTTTCCACCGAGGAAGCGAGCAAGAGCGTGCATGAGCAAGCATACATTCTTTATATGTGCTTGTTTAGTCGAAACCGATTTACGAGCGCGCAAATGCTTAGTCGCTCATGCTCGAATGTGATCGGAAGGGTGTCGGAACTACAAAGAGTTGTTCTGTTCGTACATATTTTGGTTGAAACGAATTTAGTAAACCCATCGAGCAAAAATTTTAGTTTGATAAATTTATATTAATTTAGTGTCGGTTTTATTATGGAATGAGTAATGAAGAAAGGCTGAAATTGATAGAAGAATACCGCACAAAGCCGTTGTATAGGATCCTAGAAATGAATTATTTAAAAATCGCAATAAAAAAAAGGATGCTTGGAAAAACTTGGCAAATCTGCTCAAAACAGACACGGTTGAAATTAAAAGAAAAATCAATTGCCATAATCGTATTATAATTGAAGCACATACTAACGCTTAATTATTATTGTATTCTTCCATTTTTAACACGTTTTAAATTTAACTTTATTTCGCCACATCCGGATCATCCACGAATATGAGCAAATTTTGCGCGCTTGTCTGAATAAACGACAAGCTCCGCAAGGATTAATGCTCGCGAGCAAATTACACAGCAAGCAAATAATTGCTCCTGCTCGTTCTTTCGGTGAAAACGCGCCTTAAATATATACAATTTAAAAGGATTTATTTTTTGTTTCATGATTTTTTTATTTCTCTTATAGTTTATACAGTAGCAGTCCAAACCTGCACTGTGCAAAAGAAAATAACAGGAGGGCTTATAAAAATAAGCGGATCTGCATAATAACAGACAGCCAAGCGTCACTGGGGGCACTAGTAAACCCCAAGGTAACGTCCAAGCTGACATGGGAATGCCAAAAAGAACCGGAAGTCTTGGGAGGACGCAACAGAGTAACTCTCTTGTGGGTACCAGGACATTCGGGAATAGAAGGTAACCAAAAAGCGGATGAGCTAGCGAGACAGGGATCATCCACACCATACTTTGGACCAGAACCTGCCCTTGGAGTGACCAAAACCACAGCACGAGGTTAAACCAGGGAATGGATCCGAAACAAACACGAGGAATACTGGGGAAACCTCAGTAGAATTAGACATGGAAAAAGCTTTATAAGGGGCCCATCCAAAAAAACGAAGGAAGAACTACTCAGAGAAAGTAGGAAAAGACTTCGCATAACGGTAGGGTTGCTAACAGGGCACGATAGCCTAAGAGGACACCTACACAAGATAGGCTCATACATTGGGGACCCAAGTTGCAGAATGTGCGACGAGGGGGAAGAAACAGCCTACCATATCCTATGTAAAGCATTGAATCGCAAAAGACAGGCATAACCGAAAATGAGCCCACAGGAATATATCAACCAACCAGTCTCGGGGTTATACAGACTTGTGAAAGGAACGAGACTAATGGGAGGATTGGTATAAATGATAATGGGAGATTAGGCACAAAAAGCCCAAGAGGCTGCGCTTCCTCAGGTAGTGAATTAAGAGGGTTCCCAGGGAAGAAGAAGAAGAATAAGAAGTAGTCCAAACATATCGTAGTAGTAGGTTTCTGCCGGTAAATGTACCGTGTCAGTTTTTCTCGATTTGTTGCTGTTTGATCTCCAAATTTGACTTTAAGTTCGTGTTCAACGGAAAAAAATACACCAGAAAATCCTAGTGCGACACCCAGCACACAACACTTTTTTTTGTGGACCTGTGTAATCGTCATATTTCATGCTTTTATTTTTGAAAAAATGTTGTTTCTGCTGCAACCCCCTTATATTAATATCAGGTATTGTTTCGTGTATAAATAGTTGCCTATACTAAAATCGTTGATTAATAAAAAATCATGCAAAATTGAGGTCTACTAATAAATAATTTTGAATACATTATATAATATTCACAAATAAACGATTCCCAAAAAAACTTTATTTAAGGTTATATTGTGATTTATTACAGTTTTATTAAAGGTTAATTCTTTAGGTCTATTTGGGTATTGAGCAAATTAACCATATTATCTTTTTTTTTGTTTATAAATTTCAAGACTATCTAAAGTATCTAATTTTCGGCCTTTTTTGGTTTACATGCAGCATATGTAAGTAATTAATTTCGGGAAAATGTGTCCGGTATCTAGAAAATGATTTGCAAAATTTGATGATCCCTTTTTTATAGGTTTTTTAAATCTAATTTCAAAATTTTTTTCTTTTTTTTTTGCTAAATTAAATATACATAATAGTAATTGTAACTGGTAATGTTGGTTGAAATAAACTACAAAAGATATTGAAAAAATCATTTTTGTATAAAAGTTAATTTGGTTTAAGTTTTAGAATAAACATCAATAAATTTACAAGTTCAATATTAGATAAAAAGATTTATGAGATAGCCTTAAAAATAAAATAAAATTAAAACGTTGTATGAGCAAAAGAGAATTACACGTAATTAATAGATTTAAAAATTTCAAAAGAATAAAAAACATAGAACCTAAATTGTTGTATTTTTTTTATTTACCTAGTTTAATTTTAAAAAATTTAAGAAGTAATATATTAGTTATAATTTCCTTATTATAGTTAAAATATATCTTGACTTTTAATGTTTCATGTATATTTTAACAAACATAAACTATTTTTTGATAAATGTAAAACAACAAAACTATGCTGTACCCAAACATAAAGATAGAAATTAACATAAAAGGTAAAACACAATTTAATGAACTGTTTTTCTCGGAAAATTGTCCTTATGAAGTTGTGTTTCTACTCTTTTGCTAGAATATTCTAATTAATTCTTCGTCGACTAAAAATAACGCAACTAAATAATATTTAAATTAATTTTAATTTGTAAATATGAGCATACTTTTTTTGAAGTCTATTATGAAAAAAACAAGTATAAAAAAAACTAGCTTAAAATTACGTTTTAATATAAACGATTTTACCGTCTGAAGTATCCATACAATTTACTACCACTAGACAAATAGCCTAGTAAATAAGCCAGAAAATATTGTAAAATGTGGAAAAGTTGATAAACAGCTCCGATTTTAAAAATTTTTGTTTGTACGTATTTTGTAGACTCTCAGGAATATTTATCACCACTAACATCTGCCTTGAAATAAAAAATGAAAAAAAGAGCGGAGTTTTCCCGCCCCCAAAGAATCTCGAATGGTAAAACTTTACCTCTCTTATTGCGCCGTAATTGGCGATTAATGATCTTAACCCTTAACGAGCTCACTGGACAGGCGCGTTAAATGGTCTCGATCATTAATAGCCCTTTATTACACCCTTGTTTATAAAATAGTTATTTACATACACAAGAACAAAATAGTCCGCAGAAAAAACGTGTCGTATTTCCTTTAAGATTAAAAATGCGTGTTTTATTAATAGTAGGAGAGCTAGTGAACTATCTGACTAACCCATTTGCCACAAAGCTAGAAACTTGTTAAATATTATTTTACTATCGGTCAATTATGAAAGTACCGTTATGGCAGGCATCCTCCGGTTACTTCATTATCCCTTAAAATTTTAAAAATGATAAAAACAATAATTTTAACCTACTTCCACAAAGCTGATATGATCTAATTTACATATGTGTGAGTAAAAAAAAATTGACAACCTATTTTGATGGTTACAAGTATGTTATAGTAAAATTGTCGTCGGGATGGCAATTTATAACCTGCTCCCACAAGGCTAAAATTTTAAGGGCATATTCTTTCCATAGTTAATGAAAAAGTATATTTAAACTGCCCGACTATTCTCATGGTTTTTTTTTCAAAGCTTTTTATTATTTCCAATAAACAATATACATTGTGGATCTGCAATTTATATTACAAAGTAGCCTTGCCGCGCACAGGACATCCAGCCGCTGTCAAGAATCGGACCCGGCCCCCGGCACAGGGGCGCGGATGAAGGCGATTTGCAGATTGAACAATCGGTATTGGGGTTTGGGAGCATTTTCCCCTGTGAACTTAAAAATTTCGTTGAGCGTTAGTTTTTTGGGGTTTGATGCATTTGTGTTGTTTATAATGTTCAAAGTTGATTTATGTTTCTATGGGAAAAATTTAGTCAAAAAACCCATTTGATACTTACAGGTACAAAGTAGATATAACTGTATTTTGTGGTTTTGTTCATTTATTTATTTATTCATTTTTTATTCACATTCACTCTTTCTTTTTCATACTTTATTTATATAATTAAGTTAATGTAGTTAGGTTGTGATTTATTGGAAAGGAAGTTGGTATAAAGGAAGACGGTAATAAATGGGTTTGTGTGTTGGGTTGTCATTTTGTCTTGTTCTTGTCAGTTCTCTTGTAATATTGCTATTTTGTGGTTTGATTGTGAAAAACTTGTTTGTTGTCGATAGTATATATTGTAGTATTGTCTGCATGAGGGTTTCGTGTTTTCCCGTCGATTCTGGCATATCTGCCAGCACCGGTGACCGCACGAAGAACTTTATTTTGAAATCTTTGAATTCTGTTGTTGTTTTTTTGAAAAAAGGACCAGGGGGGGCGGCATAGGTTATTACAAGTTTTAATATTGTGTTATACAGGATAAGTTTATTATGGGGGAAAGAGGGGAGGGGGGGGAAAGAATGGAATATAGAGCTTGTTGTGCTATGAACCCCTTTACGCAGCGCGGGTTCACGTGCCCCAAAAATTTTAACCCCCAAATCGATGATCACGCCAAGTTTTTTTGATCTTTCTAGCAGGCAATATCGGCGTGTCATCGATTCGTATGGGAAAGGTAAACGATTATTAGTGAACTTTCGCGTTGCAAAAAGACACTCACATTTGTTTTTATTTATTTTTTTTTTACCATTTCTTGTAGTAGGGAAAAAAAGGGTTTTTAAGGTGATATTGATGTGAGATTTGGCTACTATTACCGAAAACGAACTGGCAAAAAAACCGCGCGTCATCGGCAAATAGAGCCAAATTTGTGGATGGGTATTCGGGATGTCGGAAAGTTATAAATTGAAAATTTTTGGACTTAGGACTGAGACCTGAGGGACGCCGGAATGGATGTGTTTGGGGGAAATGGAATTGCCAACTCTTACCGAAAAGGTTCTGCCGGACATGTAGGAGTACAATAGTGCTACTATAAGGGGGGAAAATAACAAAAATATAGAAGCTTCCATATGAGGCCGTTATGCCAGACTGAGTCAAAGGCCCGCTGGATGTCCAGTGACAACAACACGGTGTTTTGTCCTCTATTGAATTTGTCCAGGATGTGTTGTATGACACTGGACACCAACAGTACCGTGCTCAGCTTCTTTCTGAAGCCGAATTGCTCGTCCGGCAGACCAGCCTCAAAATAGAAGCCCTCAAGGGTTTTCCCCTTATGGCCCTCTCAGCCACTTTGCTCGGGGGACTCGGTAACGCCACGGTCTTAAAAGATTTAGGGGGTTTTTTTGGTCTTTTCCTGGTTTTTTGAACTGGAAAAACCCAATTGCGTGCCTCCCCCATCTAAAAGGGAAATGTTGCAGCAGCACTATAGCATTTATTATATACATGAGTTGTATGAATGCTTTCCTAGGCAGGGGGGTTTTAGCAAGATGTTTTGGAATTCCATCTTCGCCAGGGGGGTTTATTATTTGGTAGTTGTTTTGATTTTGTAAAATTTTTTTGGGTTTTAAATTAAATATTTTGGAAAGAACAAATGGGAAGGGAAATTCATTTGGGGGGTTTTAAAAATCTTCCAGATCAGTATATAATAGTCAGGGCGCTCGACGAGAGTGCGAGCGCAACAGACTTGTATGAGGTTTCATGTGAGAAAGAGAAAATATAACTCTTGGGTATTGAATATTTTAATGGAAAAAGTGAGCCCGTATGAAATGCTAAGGCGCATTTATGTGAGTCAGTAAGATGAAAGTACAGTAAGTAAGATTTGCATACTCAACTAAACAAACAAACTGAATAGAACTAAAAAATTTGGGAAAAATATTCTTAACTTATTAACAATTTTTGTACCACAATTTATGCTCTTGTATACCCGAGAAATACTTAAATTTTTTTGTTAGTTTATTTATTAACATAAATAAAAACTTAAACTTCAAAGGTAACTTTGTTTGACTTTCATTTAAGTAATCTTTTACCATATCTTCACAATACACAATAAATATATCCTCTCTTTCTAACAATGAAGCTTATACGAGTCTGTTCCACCCTCCTCCCCCTTTTTATATAGTGGTCGGGGAAAACCCCCTTTAACCCCTAAAAGGGGCTGCGGTTTAAATATAATTTTCCAACTATTGAAAGAATATCCCTTTTTTCCTTGTGGGAGCAGGTTATAAATTGCCATCCCGACGACAACTTTACTATCGTTTGGCACATACTTGTAACTATGAAAATAGGTTTTCAAATTTTTTTTTTTCTCACACATATGTAAATTACATTACATCAAAATTTTGGCTTTGTGGAAGCGGGTTAATTTTTTTTTTTTTAAATTTTAAAATTTTAAAGGATGATGAAGTAACCGGGGGATGCCTGCCAGAAGAGTACTTTTATAATTGACCGATAGTAAAATAATATTTAAAAAATTTCTAGCTTTGTGGCAAATGGGTTAGTAGGATGGTTTACTAGCTCTCCTACTATTACTTACACCCTTGTTTGTTAAATAGCTATTTACATCCACTGGAACACAATAATCCGCAGAAAAAACGTGCCGTATTTACTTAAGAATTAAAATGTGTGTTTTATTAAGGTAGTACTGTATGTTATTTATATATATATATATATATATATATATATATATATATATATATATATATATATATATATATATATATATATATATATATATATATATATATATATATATATATATATATATATATATATATATATATATATATATATATATATATATATATACAGGGTGCCACAGATTCGAGTGCATGCATGGGGATCCCGGAAACCGTAAAAGATACGAAGTCGGTTAAATTATGACAAAGTTGCGCATTTAGGTGCCTAACAACATGCCGATTAGAAATTTGTAAATTCCGAGTACTTTCGGAGATATCCGGAAAAAACCGAAATTTGCTGATTTCTTTTTTTATTTTTTCTGACGTTATTTAAAGAGGGAAAAACAAATGACACTTTCCATGGCCACTTTTTAAGCTCTAAAAAAACAGCGTTGAAATTTTCTATACGACGTTTCGTTTTCGTTAGACCATCATCAATTTTTTTTTTTTAAATACGGCCCTTGGGTTTATTATTTATTTTTTGAACCTCTTATTATCCCAATTACAAAAATGTATAACACTTAATATTTATTAACAAATATAAAAACGCCCCTATAAGAAATGATGTGCGTTCCTTGTCTTACTCATTGTCTCTTTATGGAAAATATGTTTATTTAACAGAAAAATATTAAGTGTTATACATTATTGTAATTGGGATTTTAACTGCTTCAAAAAATGCAATAAACAATTGAGTGCCGCATTTAAAAAATAAAGTTGATGATGGTCTAACGAAAACAAAGTCCCCGGAAAACCCCTTTTCCCCGTTGGTTTTGTAGACCTTAAAAGTAGCCATGAAAGTGTCTTTTTTTTCCATATCTTAAATAACGTCAGAAAAATATTAAAACGAATCAAACGGCCCCGGATATCTCCGGAAACCCTCGGAATTTTCTTTTTACGCGGAATGTTATTGGGCCCTTCGCAACTCCATAATTTAACCGACTTGGGCTCTTACGGTTTCCGAAATGTGTCGAATCGTAATTTATATATATATATATATATATATATATATATATATATATATATATATATATATATATATATATATATATATATATATATAAATATATATATATATATATATATATATATATATATATATATATATATATATATATATATATATATATATATATATATATATATATATATATATATAATAATTTAACTTTATTATTACGTCTTAAAGATGGATATGTACTACGAAACAGCTCTTAGGGCTAAATAAATATATTATATTAAAAGTGACTTAAAATAAAGTATTTTTTTTATTTTATAAACTTTATTTTATTAACAGTAAGTTAATATTTAATTATATTAGTTTAATGCAGAAATGGTTAAAATGTTTTACTTATTGCCTGAAATAGAACTTTACCGAGTTAATTTATGAAATATTAAAATATTAGATTTTCAAGTGATTTCTTGCCTGCAGGATAACAAAGTTAATTTATGCCAAAAGAAAATCACTTTTTTTACGGAAATAATTAAATGTTAATTAACGTGAATATTTCCACTTGTAGAAGAAATGAATAATATATCGAAAAGTTTTTTTTTTGGTTATCAATCTACTATATTATTCTTTTTTCAAATATATTTTGATTTATTTGTACCTTCTTTCGCTTCTTTAAGCAGTTAAAAACCACAGGATATAATAAACTATGCTAACTTACTGCAATGTTTCTAAACAAAAAAAATATGCCCACAGTAATTATTGTCAACAAACCCAGAGTGAAATTAAGGTAAAAAAAAAACATTTTTTTTTTCCAGGAATAATACAGGATGTCCAAGATAAGGAGGCCCAGTATGGGGATCTCCAAAAAGGTAAGAGGTAGGTGGGTAGTTTAAATTTGACAAAGTTTCGTATTGGGGAGCTCAATAACATACCGTTGAAAAAAAGAGGTTATTTTTCGTACTTCCGAAAATATGGCGAAAAAAAATGAAATTTTTGATTTTTGTTTTTATTTTTTACTAGTTTATTTCAAAAGTCAGAAAAATTCTAAATATCAAATATCAAAGTCAAAAATGTCGTATTCGTTAAACCATCATTAACTTTATTTTTTTAAATACGGCTCTGGACTTTTTGAAACTTGTTTGTGGCTGTGTGCACGTAAGAATTTGGGGAATGAAGAGGCTTTGTATTTTATGCAAATTTTTATTTAAAAATCCTGGCAGAGCGCTTTTGGTATAACCATCATCAGTGCTATTCGTCGTCAAGCTGAAGTCGTAGCAATTTGAGCAAATAAAACATGTAGTAGGACTTTAGTAAACTATCACATTATTACATAAAATATAATGTTACATTTTCCCTTATTAAAGGGTGATTTTTTTAAAAAAAGACTACAGAAGTACATTTTGTGTTCGTCTTTTCACAAAATGGTATATTTGTGTAGTCTTTTTTTAAAAAAATTAGACTTTAATAAGGAAAAATGTAACATAACTCACTGTTGTTTGACTTTTATTTTATTTTATTTTATGTAACAATGTGATGATTTACTAAAGTCCTACTACATATTTGTTTGCTCAAATTCGAAATACAAAGTCTCTTTATTCCCTCTGGACTTTTTGTTTAATTTTTTTTAACCCCTTATTATCCCCATTACAAAAATGTTTAACACTTAATATTTATTTAACAAATATGGAGCGCCCCTATAAGGAATCATGTGCGTTCCTTGTCTAACACATTGTCACATATAGAAAATATGTTTATTTGATAGAAAAATATTAAGTGTTATACATCATTGTAATTGGAATTAAAACTGCTTCAAAAAAATGCAATAAACAATTGAAGGCCGTATTAAAAAAAAGTTGATGATGGTTTTGCGAAAACGAAACGTCGTAAGAAATATTTGACTTCACCGATAGATGAAGAGCAAAAAGTTTTAATAAAAATGTATTTTAAGATTTTTTCTAACTTTTGAAATAAACTCGTAAAAAAATAAAAACAAAAATCGGAAATTTTAGTTTTTCCGCCATATTTCTGAAAGTAAAAAAACTTTAATTTTACAATGGTATTTTATTAACCTCACCAATAGGCAATTTTGCCAAATTTAAACTACCCACCTATCTGTTACTGTCGGATATCCCCATACTGGCCCTCTTTATCTTGGACATTATGTTTACAGAATTAACATTGACATTTTCACTCTTAGAAGAAATAAATAATATATCAAAAAAAATTTATAGGGTATCAATCTACTTAATTATTCTCCTTATAAATATATTTTGATTTTATTGTTCTTTCTTTTGCTTTTTAAGCAATTAAAAAGTAACACAGGATATAATAAACAAGCTTACTTACCGCCATATTTTTAAACAAAAAAATTATGCAAAGAGTAATTATTGTCAACAAACCCTTTTTTAAACTGTGTGCATAAAAATAAAAAAAAAAAAAAAAAAGATATTTATGAATGTTCATATTTTTTACCAAAAATTTGAATAGACATAAAACGGTGAACTTTCATAAAACCGAATTTACATTTTAATGAAATTTTCTCTTTTGACTGTAAATTTACGCCATAGCTCTGAAGCTCAAAGAAAACTCTAAAATAATATTTTATCAAGATAAAATAATTAATAACTTGTCAGATAAAATTGATAAATTAATGGAATTTGGAATTTCCACGGCGGAAACTATTTATTCATATTATTTTGAAAATTTAAATTAAATACTGAAATTAATTTTTGTCAGTTTTTATAACAACGTCATTATTTTAAGGCAAATGAATATATTGTGTTAGCACCAAATAAATTAAATAAAATGAAATTTAAAAAATATATAATATAATATTTTATTCAGTTACAAATTATTGATTATATTGTTAGCAAAAAAAAAAAATACGAATGTTAGGCGGCCTTTGCTGCGTTAAACAATGCTTTATGTCAGAAGAGCGAAGTTAAACAATTGAGCGAGTAGTCCGATGGGTGGCCATCGGGCGAAGATTATGTGCTGTTGTGTGTGTGTGTGTGGTTCAATTAACACCCAAACATTAATAGGAGGTAGTTTAGAGGAAATATTTATTTGTATGACGTTTGTTGACACAACAAAGAACCATTTTTTGTATTTAAAACGTAATATTTAAATAGGAAGTTTCTATTATATAAATTTACCAAAGGTATGTTTTGTATTGTAGTAACAACAAAAAATATACAAACAAATTTTCTTAGATAATTGGTCTTTTTATAAAGTCATGTTGCTCGCTTGCGGGAAACATTTCACTGTTGTAACTGTATCTTGTTTCTTCTTTAAAGTAAAAAGAAAGGTAAATGTGGTTACTGGTGTGGTTTAAGGGTAAAGATAAGAATATACTTGATGAAAATTGTGTTGTGGTGTCTTAATTAAGTTTAAATATTGCCAATTAGTTACATTCTCCCTGTTTTCATTTTAACAGTGGTTTGCATGTTTTTGATTAAATTTAGCTCCGTTTTCATAACTTAATGGAATATGATATACAAGTTTAATAAATAATATAAAGGATTTTTAACAAGATTAAATAACAAGTAAATGGAAAATATTATTTTTTATGAAACCTGATGATTATCTCCACCAAATAATTTTATAATCACCAATGAGTTTTATAATTTATTAAAATATATTTGACCAACCCATTTAGAACACAGAATATAATATCTTTTGAAATTTATAAGTAAGTGTTTTAAAACAAGTTTTTTTAAACCATTTTTAATATTTTAATACTGCTGCAAACGACTTTATGTATTTTTTTAATTGAATATATAACTCATTTAAAATTAAAATTTTACATTTTTGAATTAACATAAGCCGGTCAACATACTTTATACACATAGATACTTTAAAAAGCTGTTTGTAAAAAAAGAGCATGTATGTTTTTAATTTTCTGCCAGAGATAAAAGGAAATTAGAATTGATGGAAAGACATTTTTCTAAAAATAAATTTGCATTTAAAATGGTTTTTAGACAGAAATTTTAAGCGCGTAGATCATGTATTTAATATTTTCGGCGATAAATAATAATAAACAAAAATATTTTAATGTTTCAACCTACGATATATTTCGTGCATTTTTATGATAATATAAAGCGTGTTCCAACAAGAGTTTCCGGACTTTATCATCATCATCATAGTGGTAGATAGATAGAGTAGGTGATAAAAAAACTGTTTTATAATGTAAATGAAAATAATTTTATGCAATAGGCAGAAAACAATTGTTTGTTGACATTTTTCATAACATCTAAGCACACAAATTATCTGTCCAAGGAAACGAAAAAAGAATTTATGCATGAGATATTAAATAAATATTAATAAGATATTCAATATTAAATGCATAAGATATTAATAAAATATAATAAAAATATTATATATTTTAACTGTAAGATAATTTATTAATAAATCTACCATTACTGTAACTAATAATATTACATTCCAGTTGTTTGTTTTCGTTCGTTTCTTTATGTAAGTAACCATAGGTAAAGACTATTTAAAAAATATATATATATATATATATATATATATATATATATATATATATATATATATATATATATATATATATATATATATATATATATATATATATATATATATATATATATATATATATATATATATATATAAAAAGGAATTTTTTAAAGTCATATAAATTATTTTTTTGTTTCAGATATAAATGGCACCAGTTTTCCGTAGTTACCAGTCTTATAGCCGGCCACGACGACTTTATTCAAGCTGTTCGAGAAAGAGTGTCAGCAATGCAGGTAATTTTAATAATTCTGTAATTTTATATAGAAGGTGTCAATTGAAAAACTTTCATTGTGAATATCTAAAAAAAAGATAAAAAATTGTAATTTGTCACAAATGGTAAACAAGAAGGGAAACAAAAATCACTATGTTTTAGTCATAAAGTGAGTCACGCCCCACACCCTAACTTTAAAATGTCAAATAACGATTCGTTTTTTGTAATAAGTAGTGCCCATCTGCACAAGATTTTTTCTTTTATTTGATACAGGAGTTAAAAAAACGACTATAACTAAGTGTATTTTTTTACCATGCTGTTTTGTTTTGATTATATGCTTTAAAGGCATTCCATTTTGTTTTAAAAACAAAAGTATAATTTATTTTCAAATTCCATTCTGACATTATAAAGTATTTGGAATAGATCTGTATTCTTAACAATACGTTGCCGAAGACCTTCTTTTAAAGCAAGATGTGTGTTAAATATAACAATTTATAAACGGTCCCAGAGAAAAAAGTCAAGGGGTGTAAGATCGGGAGATTTAGGCGGTCATTCATGGGTCCTATCCGTCTGATCTACTGACCTGGGAAAGCGTCGTTCAGAAATTGCCTGACAGGCAGAACATGGCTAAATAGTGCTCCATCTAGTTTAAAATGTATGAAATTTTCATTAAAGCTCCTGTTTTAATCAGTGTCTACCTAGTTCTTTAGTTTCTAAACAATGCTAGGTTGAGTAGTGGCATCGTAACATTTCCCAGTAAATATCACCATTAAGGTTGGCATTAATAAATAATGGTCCAACAGCAGTATCACCCAATATTTTCGCCTAGACATTTATTTTTTCTAGGTACTGTGTGTATCCTTCCTTGAACAAATTTGGATTTATATCACTCCAGTATCAACAGTTGTGTTTCTTCACAGAACCATTAAAAAAATGTGCTATTGTCACTGATGTTTTTTAACCGCTGAGTAGTATTACGCAACATTTTTATTATTTCCTCGCAAAATTAAGTTCTTGATAAGAGTTAAACTCTTGAAAAATTTGCATTTTGTACGGATAAAAATGATTAAGTTTAAGTACCTGGCGAATAGCTTCGTAGGATATTCCTGTAATTCCTTGACAATGGCGAAGAGACATTTATAGCAAAATGTCCCAACACTTTCACTTCTGCTGCTTTATCGAGTACTCTTTGGTAAACTTTTTCTAGTTTGCCACTGATTATGTTTCTTCAAATTTAAAAATTAGTTTTCTGCCATAAATATGACTTTTATTTCTTCTGGGAAAACAAAATAAAATAAAATTTATAAGGAATACCTCTAAAATAATAATCCAGCATTATGGATCACGATAAGAAGTTTAAAAAACTTTCCTTTATAGTCGCTACCAAATATAAGTAGAACATAGCTGGGTATAAAATCATCAAAACACTAAAAAAATATTTAGAAAAAAAATAAGCTTTAAAAAAAACATTTTGTTTAAACGCGTTATGCACGAATTTTAGGAAAAACGTGTGTTTTTAAACTAGTATTGTAGCCAATTGCACACTGAGTTTTATGAACTAAATTTGATTTCAAGTAATTATTTTAATCAATATCACTATTAATATTGTAATCTATTTAATTGCTCAAACAATTGGCAAATAGGCCCTGATTATGTTATGGCTTACTTTAAGTACTACATAATGGAGACATTTACAGTATTCCTGTTGCAAACTAGATCCTTTTAACTACAAGATGTATTATTTTTGTTTAAGTAATACCAAAAACACTTATGTAAAATAGGGGGTATGTTGCTATGTAAAAATCTCGGCTTCTTAAAGTACTGAGATCTAAAATTATACATGTTTTTATTTAAATGTTAAGTATCATTAAAATTAATAATTATGTTAATAAACGATTAGCTATAAATTAAAACGAAAATAAACATGAAATTTATTGCCATATAAATCAGCATCAAAGTTTGTATTAAAAGAATTTTAAACAGATCAAAACTTTTGCGTTTATAAAAGAAAATTTATGCCGAAAAGCTAACTTTTTATCGGATTATATAAAGTTTTAGGTCTTGGGGTTGGTGGTTATTCTTTAAATAAAAACTTACAATTATTTAATAACCAATAATTTCTACTTGCTCTTTATGACATAAATCAATTAACGGTCGCTGCTTAAACTATTTTTTTTTCTTTATTATAGGATCGCTTTAAATTCACCATTCTTAATGCCGTCTTAGTAGCCAACAAAGGTGACCTAGCTGCTCTAGTCGACTCCGAAGCTAGAGTTATGCTCTTGTATTGCACGCGGGAAGAGGCCATTGATATTTTGACAGCTGCCAGCGATTTACATTTGACAGGCGAGAATTACGTTTGGGTGGTAACGCAGAGTGTAATAGAGACTGCTTTTCAAGCGCCTTATCAGTTTCCTGTTGGCATGCTGGGTAAGTAAACTTTTAATATTAATTTAATTGTTTAATTCATTTTTTTCAGTAGATCTACTAGTATGTTCTTTTTTAAGCTAACTTATTGTTTTTCTTCGCCAATTGTTTATGTGTAGGCGAAACACACGTAATTTAATCACATAATGTGTTTTAACTGTAAGTTGATATAGATATGCTACTTTAACCACGTTAAACACAAACAAAACTAAAAAAACAAAAGAACTTCTAACAAAATTAGTAACTTAGTAAGGCAAAAAAAAAAAAAAAAAAAAAAGCAAAAAATACTGAGATTTGCAAAAGGAATTTATAAGGTAATAGAGACGTTCTCGGAAACGCCTTCAGAAGGAAAAGAATGAATATGAATGACTGTAATGATGTGGCCGCAATTTTAGTTTTTTAATCTGTTAAAAAAAAACTTTGGTAAGTCTGTAGAAATTGTACTCAACAGTAAGCAGCTGGAAAAAAGTCCCATTCATTAGATCCTTAAAAAAGAAATATTTGAAGAGAGAAATAAAGCAAAAGACAAAATTATGCATAAATATATTAATTTCGTAAGAAAAAAAATTCCGAATTTAAAATAATTAAGTGAAAACAAACTGAACGTATAGTGCGCGATATCTGTCAGCAATGAATTTAAAACTTTTCCAATAAATTTTCTGCAGCAAATAAATTTTTAACAGGATGGTTTTTCAGCACAGTGTGTTCGTGGAATCACAGAATAGCTTACCGCAGATTAAGTCTTATAGGGATTAGTGAAAATCATCCAATTTTGTGTTATCAAAGGACCCCTTACTTAATAATCTTCGATATGGTTCTATGGGGCCGTTTAAAATAAATTATTACTTCTACTCTAACAAATTATATTAAGATGTTAAAATACAAAATCACCCAGACTATCCATTCAGTATATCCAATAAAAATAAAAATTCCTTATGGGCACGTAGAAAAATGTATTTAATATGAGAATTAAAAATTTTATTTTTTATTTTTTATATTATAGTTATTTATGTATTAAGGACATTATTAAGATGTTTATGCCTCCAAGGGCAACAAAACCGAGGACCTTTGGGCTGAGGGTTTATAAGGTGCCCGAGGGTAGAGACATGAAGTAATACCCGTGGTACATACCACATTTTATGTCCTACTTCAGATAATTCCAAGTAAAATTAAAGGAAAATCAAAATTACAAAATTTTTTAACCTATATAGTTGCTGAATAAACAAAGGTAATAAATGTTCATTGTTGTGCTGTGTTAAAGTCGAAACTAAAATGCATATAAAATAATGGATTTTTCGTTGATAAGAATTGCTGGAAATGCTGCCAAAGCTTTAGATAATCTTATCCCAAAAAGTCTAAAGACGCCTATGATAAAGAATATAAAAGGTTTGGGGATTGGATGAAATAACTGTTCATTTAATATAAATGATAAATAAGATTTTTTGTTAATAAAAAATTGATACTTTGATTTTTCCTTTTTATTTCTCTTAATGCCTGAAGGCATTAGAAACTTCTTTAATGCCCTAAGATATTAAGTCCCATTTAAAGTGTCTGGTAACTATAGTATTATGAAATTATAATATTTAAGTAGGAAATAAATTTATTTAATTACATAAAGACATTGACAAGTATGTAATAATTGTATTGCATTTTTAGGCCACCTGTATGTATTTTTTTTAATTTATTTTTTTTTTAGACAAACTCTGTGATTAGAAGTGACCTTTTTCGTATCTTGCATCTGTGTGTGTTTATTTTTATGTAAAATATAAAATTTGTTTTTTTTGTACCAAACTGTATAACAAAATTAAAGTTTTAAATTGTAAAACTGTTTTTTTAAATAAGTTCAAACTTTTAATAAATGTGACGTTTTATTTATCTTTAATTTTGCGAATTATAGACCAAGCCTAATCTGTAAAAAAACAAGAATTGTTGGATGTACTAGATGGCAGACATGGTTTTGCTGGCAACCCTTCCGGAAGCTGTATACAGTGTGTCCCAAATTGGGCCTACATGTATTGGGAACTCGGAAACCATTAGAGCTACAGTGTTGGTTAAATTAGGAAAGTTTTAGACAATTTAATTGCAAAATAAATCCGGTTTCAGATTTTATTTATCTTTTATGGTTTTTAAGATAATTAAGAAAAACCAAAATTTTGCATTTTTAACTTTTGCCTGTAGCTCGCAAAGTACCAATTTTATGGTTTTAAGATTACTACCTTATTGGAACACTTTTTTAAAAAGAATTTAATTTAAGTAAAAATATTTTTTTAACTCTATTTCATTTTGAGATATTTACCCAAACTTTGGATTTTCATACGGACGCCATATTGATTTTTACATTTTTGAAAAGAGCTCTTCAAGAGCTTTTCATTGATGTATCCTGAAGTCTAGGTTTTCAGATTGCTTAAGCTCTAAAACGATAATTTTTGTTTATTTAATAGTAGGCTTAGACTAGACTGCGTAATGGCATATAATAAAAATAATACGCATCAGAGCGGCATCAACCTAACCATAGACATTTAAGATTCTTAGTGATGAACTTGTTACCCTATGGATCTTTTGTGGGAGCGAAATTCAAAACTTATACAAAAAAAAAAATGATGCTATTTGCAAAAATTAATACTTCCTAATGTTACTTACACTGATAATAATTAAACACAATTGTAAAACAAAAATGTATCAGTAAACAAGAAAATTACATCACAGTACATGTCTTCCTCCAGTTTCCACACATTTCTCGCATTTTTCCAACATTTTGTGGGTTACTCGGCGTAACGTGTTTCGGTTGATGGAAGCATACACATCCCGTTCCCTTGTTAGCCTAGTTTCGGGCGGAGAAAACTCGTACACCTCATTTTTTTGCGTGTCCCCATAGGCAAAAATCAGGGGGTCTAATGTCCGGTGATCTAGCTGGCCAAGCAAATTGGCCCATTATTAGAGATTATGTTGCCATTAAAGGTATTTCTAAGGACCTCCATCACCTCCCTGGTATTTTGCGCTGGACATTCGTCTTGCTGGAACCACAAATTATTCATTTCATTTGGCGGAACTGTATTTCAATGGCCGGTAAAATCTGTTCTTGCAGGAGTAGCAAATACCCATCTTCATTCAGAGTTTCTTCAAAAATAAATGGTCCAATTAAACGGTTGTCTAAAACAGAAAAATAAATGTTTTATCTAATTGTGAGACGTAAATTAAAGGGGCATTTTAAATTATCTATGATGCCACACCAAACATTAAAGCCAAACCTTGTTTGTAGCAGTCTTTCTTCTAAATTATGTGGATTTTCTGTATCCCAGCAGTGATAATTGTGCCTATTAAAAATTCCACAATTTGTAAACCGGGTTTCGTCTGTCCAGAGAATCTTGGATTGGAAATTGGGTATCTGTTGACATTTAGTAATAAACCATTGACTAAAGGTGATTCGTACGTGGTACGATACGTGGTTTGTATGGATGAAAACGGTGTTTTTTAAAGACCGATGCACAGATGACAGATGAACACAGTCTGTTCTTCCACTTTTCTAACCGATGTTGTGGGATCATCTCTAACGTTTTCATTATTTTTTGTATAAGTTTTGGGATTTGGTTTCACAAAAGATCCATAGGCTAACAAGTTCGTAACTAAGAATCTAAAATGTCTTTGGTTAGGTTGTTGCCGCTCCGGAAAATGTTCTTCGTATGCAAGTGCTGCAGCTTCTGTATTTCTGTTAGATTTAAAATACATTTTTAACATATCCACCCTTTCATCATTGGAATAATTATTAAGAGCCATTATTGTAAATACTTAAAATAATCAAAACTTCAATTTTTGTTGAAGGCGTTTCTAAACGAGAAATAAGATGCACGCTAATTTTGACATTTAGATTATTTAGATTATAAGATGCGTATCATTTGTTTTTTATGAAACGGGGCGGCCATTACGTAGTCTAGTCTAAGCCTACTATCAAATAACATAAATTATCGTTTTTAGAGCTTAAGCAATCTGAAAACCTAGATTTGTGATACATCAATGAAAAGCTCTTGAAGAGCTCTTTCAAAGATGTAAAAATCCAATATGGCGTCCGTATGAAAATCTAAAGTTTGGGTAAATATCTCAAAAACAAATAAAGTTAGAAAAATATTTTACTTAAATTAAATTATTTTTAAAAAAGTGTTCTTATAATGTAGTAATCTTAAAACCGCAAAATTGGTAGTTTGCGAGCTACAGGAAATAGTTAAAAATGCACCATTTTGGTTTTTCTTAATTATCTCAAAAACCATAGAAAATAAATAAAATCTGAAAGCAGATTTAATTTTGCAATTAATTTGCAATTATCTAAAACTTTCCTAATGTAACCAACACTGTAGCTCTAATGGTTCCCGAGTTACCAATATATGTAGGCCCAATTTGGGACACACTGTATAACAAGAACCAAAATGTGCTTACTCTTAAAAAGGAACCGGAACATTTGTAAAATAGACAAAATGTAAAAATGTAGTAGGTAATAAAATTAATTTTTATTACCTACTTGAATTGCTCATAGCTTGTTGATAAAATGTTGATCGTGGAGAAAAACTACAGAGAGATAAAAGTTTTTTAAATACATTTTCTACAAGAAATTATTAATTAGAAAGCGTAAAATATAATTAGCTTGTTACAAAATAGCATTAAACAAATAAACAAAAGGTAAGAAATGTAGATTTTTGGATAGATTTTTCAGACCCTTATATTTATCTGGAGGCCTAGATAGTCGGCCAGATACAACCTCATACTATGATGACATATAATGCCAAATCTCATTAAAATTTGTTTATTAGTTATTGCACAATAATTTTTCAATCCAATTTTGACTGAAAATTTAATCAATTTTGCAAAAGGGTTGAGTTCCAAATATTAAACCTATATTATTTATTTTTTTACATATACTTAATAGGTTAAGCTTTCAATCGTTTTTTAAAAAATTGAGATGGGATCATCTAAGCGCCCTCAGCAATTGTTTAAATTTATAAACTATTGCTGGGGGCTATAATTGTTTAAACAATTTTTATTTAAACAAATAATAAAAGACAAATGTTTTTGCTTTGAAATCATATATGGAACAATAATTTCATATTAACCATGTGCATAAAGTTAATATTTATTATTGTTTATAGATTCGCCGTAAAGGCCGGTGAACTTTGGTAGTTTCTTGGTAACCAATCGACTCGACCAATTGACGATTTTAATGACGATAGCATCTTAACGAGTACTTTTAAACCATTCCAAATTCGTGGGGAATAAATTTGTTTATAAGCAAAAATTTTTTTCATAACTTTAATTAGTTGTTGGAGACACCCAGATGATCCGATTGTCATCTTTAAAAAGCATTTGAACACTTAAGGTCTCTAGTATATGTAAAAAAACAAGCAAGGAAGCATTAACACCTTTAAAAGACTACATGAAAACCTAGTTGCCTTTGGATCGGTAAACCAATAATAAAATATAAATAAATAAAAAATAATTAAAAATAATAAAAGTTTACACCGAAAGTGCAAAATTAAAATACTATGTACAGGGTGATCAGTTAAGGGTAGCGAGCGGACATATCTCATAAGATATTGGTCGTATAGATTTGAAAAAAAAAAATAATGATAAAAGTCGCCAAGAGACATTGCTGGAAATTATTTTCGAGTTTGTCAAACGTCCGCTAGAGGGCGTAACAACCAACACCAAGTAGGAAAATGGGATTTTTATAGAATTTTGTCTAATGAAAGTATATCGATGATATCATTTTCATATTTACTGACCATTTTCCTACATTTTTTGTCTAAAACGTTTTGTTCTATCTATCAAAGTAAAGCGGTGGGGGAAGTTCAATTGTTTTTTTAAACAAACCAAGATTTCTCCCGTTTCTTTTGACCGATTTTAGCAAACTTAGACTAATATGAAAGAGCATAATTTGCACTACAAAACGTTTATTTGGTTTTGAATTTTTGACTTTTTCTGTCGCCGCTAGATGGGTTAATTGAAATGGTAGCAAATTTTTGAGTTTTTTTCCCAAAAAAATAAATGTAATAGTATATTAATTTTTATATATTTTAAAAGAGGATAAATTTCTTTATAGTTTAATGAAAAGAATTTATTATCTACCTTTTTTTTTGAACCGTTGATATTGACCAAAATATAATTTTATTACATTAAAATATGGCACGCCACTGTTTTTTATCAAAAAAAAAAATCAGTTTTGTAATTCTTTATTAGTTGCTAACAAAAAAAACTCTTGACTTTTTTTCGTTAGACAAACGTTTTGGAAAAAATAAAATAGGTTTACAATGATAATTAAAAAAGGTTCAAAATTATTTTTAAATATTACATCTCACAATAATAAAATTATTACCTATTATTTCTATCATTAATAATTACTTAATTAGCGAGACAATGCATTAGTTCATAATTTATTAATAATCGAGAAGACAGTTCCGAATTCAAAACGCCATAAATATTATACCAAGAGTGGAAATTGAGGCGCTGTCAGCTCCACCCAGAAGAGATTCCAGTGCATTCAAAATAATGGACAACATTTTGAACATATTTTTAAAGTTCTGTGTTCTTGTTTTTAGTGTTATTGCTCCTGCTGTTGTTGGACAGTTTTATTAAGATTTTTTCAAATATGTAAATTAGTATGTTCGCGCCCCATGTAAACATATCTTATTTTTTCAATCCAAAACCGTTTGTCTAACGAAAAAAAGTCAAGAGGTTTTTTTTGTTAGCAACTAATAAGAGATTACAAAACTGATTTTTATTTTGATAAAAAACAGTGGCGTGCCATTTTTTAATGTAATAAAATTATATTTTGGTCAATATCAACGGTTCAAAAAAAGTAGATAATAAATTATTTTTTATTAAATTATAGAGAAATTTATTCTCTTTTAAAATATATAAAAATTAATATACCATTACATTTGTTTTTTTTGAAAAAAAACTCAAAAATTTGCTACCATTTCAGTTAACGCCATCTAGCGGCGACAGCAAAAGTAAAAAATTCAAAACCAAATAAGCGTTTTGTAGTGCAAATTATGCTTTTTCATACGAGCCTAAGTTTGCTAAAACTCAAAAGAAACGGGCAAATCTTGGTTTGTCAAAAAAAACAATTGAACTTCCCCCACCGCTTTATTTTGATAGATAGAACAAAACGTTTTAGACAAAAAATGTTGGGAAATGGTCGGTAAGTATAAAAATGATATCATCGATATACTTTCATAAGACAAAATTCTATAAAAATCCCATTTTTCTACTTGGTGTTGGTTGTTACGCCCTCTAGCGGACGTTTGACAAACTCGAAAATAATTTCCAGCAATTTTGGGGCTTTTATCATTTTTTTTTCTCAAATCTATACGACCAATATCTTATGAGATATGTCCGCTCGCTCCCCCAAACTGATCACCCTGTACAGGTTCTTGATATCTTATTTCCAAATTTTTTTTTTTTTTTCCCGGAAAAAAAACCTAAAAATTTTTAAAAAAAATTTTTCCTAAACTTTTTTCCTATGAGTTTTCCCCCAGGGGAAATGGAAAAAAACCCGGGCGCCCCTGAAAATCGTTTTTTTTAAATAATTTTTCGCGTAATTTAATTTTTTTTAAATATGAGGTTTTTCTGGATAAGCCTTTTTTGCCCAAAATTTAGGTTTGCCAGGGACAGGTCTGACACAAAAAGAATTTTTTTTAACCCCTTTATGAAAAAGGCCAAATTTTTTTTAAAATTTCAAAAAAAGGTTTTTACTGATAAAATAAATTTTTTACAGTTTAGGTTTAAAAAATTTTTTTATTACGCAGGGTGTTTTTTTAATTGTACTTTTAAAAAGGGAAAAATTTTTTTAGTCCTTTTTTTAAAAAAAAAAATTTTTTTATGAACGTTTTCCAAAAGTCTTAATTTTTTTAAAAGGGTGGTAAAATTTTTAAAAAAAAAAATATTTATTTTAAAAAATTTTAATACCAGTTTAGATTTTTTAATGAAATTTGGCATATAAGTACCTTTTTAAAGGGGTTTTTTAAATTTTTCCACATTTTTTTAAATTTCCACCAGTGGCGTTCGTACAAAATTTGACCTGCCTATTTTGGCAAATAAAAAAAATTGGTACACTAAAAAATGCTTTTTTTTACATACTAAATGTATGCCAAATATTAAAATATCTAAAATTTATTACGAATTTTTAATAAATGATTTATTTTAGAAAAAATTTTCCACCCTGTATCTCCGGGGTTTAAACGTTTAGGACCCCCCCTTCATATAATATTTTCTTCTTAAAATGGACTTAAAAAAATTATACCCCCCAAAATTAGCGTACAATTAAAAAAACCCCCTACAAAAAAAAATTAACAACCATGATATTTTATTTTGTAAACAGTTGATTATATCGATGTCAATCAAATTTTTTTTAGGGGTTTAAGGTTAAAATCTAAAAATAATATTGTTGACCCTTTTTTTTACGGGGGGGGTTAAAAAAATTTTATTATTGTGTCGGGGTGGGCCCCCCCTGGCAAATAAATAAGCCAAATATATTTTTTTGGGGTTTATTTTAAGAAAAATTATCAAATAAACCATCATATTAAAAAATTAAAATTCCCCCTTAAAATTTTAAAAAATTTTTTAAACCTTTTGGGGGCCCTTTTCCGGAACTTTTTGAAAAAAAAATTTTTGGGAACCAAAAAGGGGGGTTTTTTTTTTGATTCCGAGGATTAATATTCTTTTGGGCACCCTGTTTTATATATATATATATATATATATATATATATATATATATATATATATATATATATATATATATATATATATATATATATATATATATATATATATATATATATATATATATATATATATATATATATATATATATATATATATATACATATATATATATATATATATATATATATATATATATGTATATATATATATATATATATATATATACAATATATATATATATATATATATATATATATATATATATATATATATATACATATATATATATATATATATATATATATATATATATATATATATATATATATATATGTATATATATATATATATATATATATATATATATATATATATATATATATATATATATATATATATATATATATATATATATATATATATATATATATATATATATATATATATATATATATATATATATATATATATATATATATATATATATATATATATATATATATATATATATATATATATATATATATATAATTATTTTAAACTGTAACCGAAAGAAAAATTGAGCACGCGGCTGAATTCTACGTAAATGTTACACCAATTTGATTTTGTTTCTATCTTTACTAAGAACCAAGATACAAGGGTGACCTGATATCGGAAAAAAATTGAAAAACGCCTGGTATCTTCGAAACGAAACAGTTGTTTTAAGAATCGAATTTGAGAGTGTGCCATTACATTTGCTCTGGCTCTTGTACATTTCTCAATACTATGAAAATCCATCGAAAAGGCGCCATCCTGTGCAGGGAAAGAGTATTTTTAAGTTTAATTATTGGCTCACCCTGTATAGGTATCAGGTTTGTGCCAAGACAAAAAATGTTAGTCTTAACCTGGATAACAATATATTAAAGTGGTATAAAATTCTCACCGGTCGCCATTTTCCATAAGATTTGCGCCATGTCCTTTTCGTTGTTATCGACAAATCCAAGTTGTTTATAGCAAATGACCACTAAAAGTTGTAAACTTTCCTGTAAAAGCAATATTTTGTTATTTATGAAATATTTGGAATTTTAAAATATAAGCATAAAATCAAATATGTTTTCCAATAAAATTAAAGTTTTTTTAGCTTTTTTTTAACGTGGATCTTCGTATGCTTCTATTTTACTTTATAGATTATTTTTTCAACTTTTTTAAAGCTTTTTGAAACCTACAGCAGGTATGTCCAAGACATTGTTTATCTGTTTAACTGCCTAAACAAACATAAGCAAAAACCATTATTTATCTTGTAAACATGCTGAAGTCGTGACGTAGTAATCCTCTTGGGTAAACAAATAAATCACAATAGGTCTCACTCAGACAAGACAAAGTCACGTGGGACAACAAATCCAATTTATTCTCTAAAATTGATGATTGTATCGTTCATGAACCAAATCTGGGTTTTAAAGAGGTTAGACGTTTTTTAACTTCTTTGATAGATTGTGTTGTGACTTACTAAGTTATAAAAGTTGTTATGACTTGAAAAATCCTAAAATTAGCATATTACAAGCAAATATTACCTTTGGAAAATACCGGGTGACACAGCGGACATGTAACAGCCCAAACCTTTTTTTGTTTTTGAATTAATTTTGGTTTTTTTGGGGATTTCCCCATCGTAAGGACACACTTTTAATGACTAAATAAAACCAAATTGTATACTTCCGGTTTAACCGGAAGTAACCTTAAATTTTAAATTTTAAATAGCACCCTCTATATATGTTAAGCCTACCTGATCCGCCTTGAATTTTTTTTTTACCATAAGCACATGTCATTTAATTTAAAAATGGCTGCCAAAATCGATTTTTTCTTCAAAATTTTAGTAGGCCATGATGTAAAAAATTACAAATTATCAGCATGGAAAAGGAGTTGAGATGTGAAGAATAAAGTGATTTTGTTAATTTTTATCTAATTAATAAGAATTAGGAATAAAGGTTAATTTTTAAAATTTTAGAAATTTGTTTTTTTAACGCTTAATATCTTAAAATCCAAAAAGGAAACTCCAATTTTTATTTAATGTAACTTTAGATCAACCATTAAATATTTCATATTATTTATTAGAACTAGTATGAAAAAATTATTTTTTTATTAAAAACGCAAAATTATACATATCTACATTGTTTCGCAAATACGTAAACTATAAGTATCAATAACACGCCAAGTTGGCTTTGTAATATCCTAGCATTATATTTTAAAAAAAGTTAAACAATTCGGGGAAAACCCTGGATACAAAATGGCTACAATCATTAGTTTGATTTAAAAAGGGGTACTTGTCTTGTTATTGATACTAATAATTTACTTTTTTTCAAAAAAAATGTAGATATGTATAATTTTGCTTTTTTTAAAAAAAAATTTATTAGTTATTTATACTATTTCTGATAAGTTATATAAAATAGAAATTTTTGATTAGATTGGATTAGAAAATTATTTGGGCGGAATGGAAAAAAAAGACCTCTACCACTGCAACCTTGCCTGATTTATTGGGGTTTCTCCTATCGTTTTTTAGAGAACCTTGTCCGGCCCCCTCTTCTCAACTAGACTCCAGAGTCTTGAACTGGCCCTTTCCCTATATCTTCCGGTTTTTTACTTTTCCTCACCAAGTCTAGAAAAAACCCAAGCCTACATAGTGCTTCACAGTGGCAACACACATATACGGCTGTTTCTTCAGCCCCTTTTGCAGAACCTAAGGTTTTTCCTCCACCAGGCCTATTCTTTCCACGTGCTTGTTGACTTTGCAATGTCCTGTTGACCTACCGTCATCCTTACGACTTTACGACTGTGGCTCAGTAGGTCCGAGGTAAACTTGGCCAGGTCTTAATGAACTGCTTTCCCCGTGGTTGTCCTGGTGTTTTTAACCAGCAGCTTTGAAACTCTCTGCCTACCCAGCTCTTAATAGATGTTTAAAAGGGGGCCCGCCGAGATTCCACTGAATGGCTAAGGGCCTATCATTACCATGGCTGATCACCTTTTGGAAAAGGTCGTCGGCCTTTAAAAAAAAAATGTTTGATCAAGGGGTTTACATTAAAAAAAATTTGGGGAGTTTCCTATTTTAATTTTTTTGAGATATTAAGCTTAAAAAAAAATAAATTTCTAAAATTTTAATAATTAACCTCTATTCCCAACTCTTATTAATTAAAAAAAATTTAACAAAATCACAAATATTTAAACACCCTCTTCTTCACATCTCAACACCTTTTACATGCTGATTATTTGTTATTGTCATATCATGGTCCACTAAAATTTTGGAAAAAAATCGATTTTGGCCATTTAAAATAAAATATCCAGGGGGCACATGGTTAAATAGATAATTTTGAGGAGGATTAGGTAGACTAAAAAAATTTTTTTTTTTAAAAATTCCAATAAGTTAAAAGTTATGGGCTTTACATGTTCGCTGTGTCTTTCGGTACACAGAATAATTTAAAAGTTACCCCCAGAAATTAAAGGGGGAAAGCTAGGTCACATTTAAAAAACAAAATTGTAATACATATGCTCTTTATACACCTTTTAAAACTTTTTTGCATGTTGTGTCCCCTATAAAAAAAAGATTTAAAAAAACCCCCCCAAATTTTGCAATTTAAGAATTTCCCAAAAAAATTCAAAATTTAAAAAAAATATTTTTCTTAAAAGAATAAAACAATAACCATCTTATTTATTATTTTAAAAAAAAAAAAAAAAGGTTTTTTTAGTTTATTTACCTATCTATCTGTTTTTTTATGTAAAACACAATACAAATTAAATGAAAAAAACCAGTGAAATTTCACTTTTTGTATTTTTTTTTTAAGTAAAAAGGGGAAAAAACAAAAATTTTTTAAATTTTGATGTTTTAGTTTTAATATGTTGTTTTTTTGAAAGGGGTTTTTAACCTGGGCCTTTTTAAAAAGTAAACTAATAATTTAAATTAAAAAAATTTTTTTTAAGGGATTTTTTTTTTTATATTTGAATTATTTTTTTATATTCTTTTCTTGACACTTTGATTTAAAAAACATATTTCTGAGACTATTTGTTTTTTTTCCCATTAAAAAAATAAAACACAAAAAAAAATTTTTAGTAGATACTTTTCTTTAAAATAGTTATTCTCTTGACTTTATAAATAGCTTTTCTCTTATATTTAAAAACCAAAACTTTATCAAAATCAAAAAAAAACTTATCACAAATCTATTCTTACCATATATTACTTGTTTATCGAACAAAAAAAAAAAAATTGCCAATAAATTTAATATACATATTGTCTTTACAATACTATATAATATAAAAAAAAAAAAAATAGTCTTTTTTTTAAAAAATTTTTGTCAATTTAATAAACTACATAAAAAAGGGAAACTTTTTTTAAACCCATTAGCTTAGCAAATAAAAAAAAACATAAGGAACACAGAAATTCACAAATCAATGTATTTGTCAACATGCTAATATTCACAGAATAAACATAAATGCACAGTTTAATCTCTGTTTAAAAAAAATTAATACGTGGTTATCTTTACAATTAACCCCCTTTTTTTTTTGCTTTAAAAAATAACAAATGTATGTGTCACAAGAAATAGATCTGTCATTTGTGGCATGATTTTTAAAGTTTAAAAAAAATTCTTCCAGAATTTCCATTATTTATTAAATAAAATTTAAGTATTTTTTTTTATTTTTTTTTTGTTTTATAAAAAGTTTCTTGTTATTTAAAACTATTCAAAATTTTTTTAAAAAAAAAATAGAATATTTATTTTTTTTAAATTTTTTTTAAAAAATGAATTTTCCATCAGGCGAGGGGAAACCCAAAAAAAATTTTTAAAAAAAAATTTATTCCATTTCATTACAACTAACTACAGCTGCGTTATCTCAGTAAAAAAATTTAAATTTTTGGGAACGCAATTTTTTTTTTCTTTTTGGGCCAAGCCCCAAAAAACCTTTTTAATTTTTTTTGTTCCACACCGATAATCCTTCCCTCTTATAACTTCAATTTAGGTGTTTCTTTGTTGTTTCTTTTTTGTTTTTTTATTTTTTTCCCCCCCTTTTCACCGACACGGGGGGTAGCGCAATTTACATATATGACTTGGCAAACCTTGAATTGAAAGAAAACCCAAATAGATTTATCAGCCTTAAAACAGAATGTTCTTAAAATTGCTAATAATAATATAAAAAAACAGAACAGAAAGTAATTCAATGTTTATCCCTGGGGAAAACTAAAAAAAGGGAAAAAGCCATAAAAAAGATGACTGTTATTAAAAAGGTTTTTCCGAAAATTTTTATTGCCAATTAGAGGACCAGTATAGCGATTTTAATAATTTTTGTAATTTCATTGAAGATTGCGCTCTAGGGTTTTTTTTTTTTATATAAAAATGATAGGGTTTTTTTAAAAAATTTTGAAGTTTTATGTAGATCTGTCAACAGAAAAAATATCAAAACCAGAGTAGTGGGGAAAAAATTTTTTTTGAATTATTGAAAAAGGATTGGTGGCCTGGATTTAGTAATGAAAAACCCCTTTTCTGTTTTGTCAAGCTTTTAAAAAGTTTATTGTTTTTTTCCCCTTTTTCGGTAAATGAAAGTTTTTTACAATTAGAAAACTAACCTAAAAAAATTAAAAAAAAAGGGTTGAACTCACCAAAGTGGGTTGCTATGTAAAACAAGCAATATCCATGCGGATAATCAAGATTTATCTCCATATTTGTGTTACCACATCTTTAAAGGAAAAAATTTACTTAAAACTTAAAAGAAAAAACCCATAGGGGAAAACGCGGAAAAACGCGGTTAAAAGTTTCTGACAGAAAATGACAGAATGTTTAAACTGTCTGAATGGATCAGCGACATTCGTAACTAGAAAACTTCGATTCAAAAAAGGGTGCGAGATTAATAACGTGTGAGAGAAAGAGACATATCTTGTTTATTTCTACAGCGCAGGATCCTTAAAAAAAAACAACTGTTCATCGAATCTTGTGCAGTACCTGACTTAGTAAATTAATTTTATATTATTTTTATTTTTTTTTTTTAAGTAATTACTATTAAATGTATGAAAAAAACATGTGGAAAACGGTGAAACACCTAGCACCTCTTGCCATTTTATTTTATTGGTGGTTGACTTTTTTGGGATATGATTTTTTAAATTTTTGAAGAAAATAGGAATGAAAAAAGACTTCACAGAGGAAAAAGGGGAGGAAACACCGTCTCCCCGGGCAAGGAAAAAAGATTATTGAGATTCTTAGAAAAAAAATTAGTCGTCAGGAGCTGGACAGTCAATTAAGCTAGATATTTTTCTTTTTTCTAACCGTAATAAATAACTGTAAACCGTGCTGAGGTCTGAGATGTCACT
>JAHBCN010009499.1:0-34973 GCA_019359885.1 Listronotus oregonensis
AGAACTAAGAGGCTTTTTTGCCACAAAAAAACATGGGGTATTCCATTTAACAAATATAAAATTTTTGATATTACTCTTTTTTGAGACACCCTGTATACTAGAAAATAATTTCGGATTGTAGCAGAGATAAAATTTTAAAAGTTTTGTTAAGAAAATTTTCTCATAAGTTCAACGGTTTAGTAACTATTTACCGACGCGCGATTAGTGGACCACCCTGTATATCGTTGGTTAAAAAAAACGTTCATTACTAAAATAGCAAGATATTATTGAAATTTAGATAGAATAGACCGCATGGTCGTTAAAATTTTTTAAAGTGGCCGAAAAAAAAAATTGGAGAAGTTTATTAACATTAGCACCTAATTAAATTAATTTTATAATTATTATTATTATTGTATTCTCAACCAGCAATATTAGGGTAAAACTGTACAATTTTGTGTTCTATGATACACCTTTACTTTTAAACCTATAAAAATACCTGTTTGAAGCACGCTTTAAACAGTAAAAGATATTTTTTTTTTTTAATTCAAAATATTTTATAGATTTTCCCGGCTTACATTTTTATTAGTTCTAATGGCGGAATAAGTACCAATATCGTTTTTATTGCGCAGTGAAGTGCTAGAAAAGGTGTCTCCAATTAGTTCTAAAGATAAAATAAGTAGCAATATCATTTTCTGTGTAGTAAAATGCTTGTTTTGTGTTCCAAGTTTTTTGAAATACTTTTGATTAAAAAGTACATTACTCTAGTCAAGTTATTACACTAGAATCTTTAAACAATGTAGAGTAGGTAAAGAATTTGATATAGCTTACTTCGGCTACGTATATTTTATATATATAGGGTGCCTGATACGGCAGAGAATGACTCTAGAGGTATTAAATTAAAAATATACATGTTAATACCCGTATGCATTGTGTTCAGTATTTGTTGCAGGTTAATCATCTAGTAAACTCATAAACCACGTGAACTAGTAAGGTCTGTTAATTAAAATGACAATGTGTTCTTGGATACTTGGGCTAAGACCTGTGCAAACTGCAATTACTTTGAAGGTTCTGAAGCGATAACGCCTTAATGGAAAAGCTGTAGCATACCTAGTACCACCGATAGCGTTAACATAGTTGTTTAAACTGTATTTAAATAGTTATAAAAATTGTGCAAATACCCCCGCAATATTAGGTGAATGCACATCGAGAGCGAAAATTAAAACGTTGTTTAAAATAATAAAGCTGAAGCATACAAGTCGACTGATAAATGTAGTAATTTTCCAAATTACATTCAATTTAGCCTCTACATTATACAGTTTTTAAATCACTAATATTGTAAAATTTTTGTCCAAATTAAACGTATTAAATTAGTAAAAACTGATTCATACAATATAAAACAAATATCTAGCTACTAAACAAAAAAGGGTTTTAGGCTGTCTTTCAAATTCTACAACCTACATTGCGCAATATACATTAGTGTGTTTCTTATACTAAAACAATATTTGTTTGATATAAGTAATATAGTTGCTACATAAATTGAAATGGGTTTATACACTATTTTGCGTTATGTTAGGCATTTTGTCTATCAAGGTAACAAAGTAATCATTGATTAGTTAGTATGTTAATTTGCTAATCAATTTTTATCACCAACTACCAGTAATTTATTGTTCAGTCATTAATTTCTAATATCTGCAATATATTAGGATTCCCAATTATACATTAATACATTGATTATTTTACAAGTACAATATTTTTTATACATCACCGGTATCAAAACCACTTGCCGTTTTATTTCCGGGTAAACCAAATGACAAGCCTTCATGTTTGTTTGTGAACCTAATTGCTAAACTTCTCCTCTAATTTATATGCTCTAACTTTAGGTTGTAAAGCTTTTAGTGGATATCTGTGTCACTGGATAATTAATTATTAATTTGCTTTAAAAATACAATAGAGATGAAGAGTCAAAGCTTCATTAAAAACTTACATTACAGAACATTATATTTTTTTACTGGTTACAGACCTTGCCACGTTATGACACATAAAATAAAAAATATTAAAAAGCTTAAGGCCATTAATCGAACTTCGGTAATATTTAGGTCAGTTTAAGTGTAAAATTTTTAAACAAATTGTCAATAATTTCTTATTTTTTCTACCATTTCTATATCTTAATAATATTCCTTAAGTATCGTCGATCAATGCAATTTAGCTTATTAAAAGTATTTAAAAAATGTTGCATTGATAGAGTTTTACCAATTTTATTTTTAGAAATGTTCTATATTGTTGTGGTGGATTCATGGATTAAAAAGTTCTTGTTGAGTACACTGGCCAGAAAAGTTTTTATACAACGGAACCGCTTCGGATGTATATATATATATATATATATATATATATATATATATATATATATATATATATATATATATATATATATATATATATATATATATATACAGTATGTCCACGGAAAAGGTGTTGAACAGGAAAAACTTTTTTATTTTTAATTTTATCGAAAAAAGCTACTCTTGATAAAAAAATTTGCTACTTCCTAGAGTAAGATTGGGATAGAAACATTTAACATATTTTATACGCGGTGTTCAGAAAATTGAAAAAACTTAAAATGATACAAGAGTAAAATGTATTTATTTGAGAAGATAAGGAAAAAAAAGTTACTAGGAAAAATTGTTCAAAAGTAAAAGAAAGTTCCTTATACCAATTTCCGAGAAAATCGGCCTACTTTTATTTATTTGTAATTAAATTTATTTTAATACCAATTTTAAATTTTTATTATCAATTTTATCAAATTTTTTGCTGTAAGCATTAAAAGCATGCAAAGTAAGCATTTAAAGCTGACGATACTACGGCTAATTAATTATAAAAGCGAAGTGTCAATAAAGCTTGTCACTATCAACGCCTACTAGTACAAAAATGAGTTGTTAATTTGGAATTTGTTAATTGATATTAAAATAATTTTCATCACAAAATAAATAAAAGTTGGCCGATTTTTTCGGAAATTGGTATAAGGAACATTTTTTTACTTTTAAACAATTTTTCCTAGTAACTTTTTTTTCATATCTTCTCAAATAAATACATTTACTCTTGTACCATTTTAAGTTTTATCAATTTTCTGAACACCGCGTATAAAATATGTTAAATGTTTCTATCCCAATCTTACTCTAAGAAGTAGCAAAGTTTTTTATGTAGAGTAGCTTTTTTTGATAAAATCAAAAATAAAAAAGTTTTTCCTCTTCAACACCCTTTCCGTGGACATACTGTATACATATACATATATATATATATATATATATATATATATATATATATATATATATATATATATATATATATATATATATATATATATATATATATATATATATATATATATATATATATATATATATTTACATCCGAGTATTATCGAAGCGTCCTTTTATAAAGCATCTTCTAAGCGTCCATGCCGTATATTGTACACTTTGAGATCACACGGCGTCCGTACATTATGCTACCATGGCGGCGTCTTTTATGAATGTTCTTTTTACATATTCATTATATCCAAGCGTCCAGCGGTGATGCCAAATTTTTCTAATGTGGTTTCGATTAAGAAAAGAATTTAGAAACGTTAAATGATATTGCAGTATTCGAATCAGTTTTTGATAATTTTTAATCTAGTTTAACAAAAGGTTGAATTGTTATTTAATGCTCTTTATTAGTGGTTATTGTTTTGATACATCGTAAGTTGGTAGGTCAAAAGGAAAACTTAAGTTTTTTATTATAATGACATGACATGACAAATTAAAAATGTTTAAATTAAACAAAAAAATATTATAATGCTTATGTATGTTATGTATGTCTTCCCTTGTTCTCTTTTTACTTTAAAATTTAATCAGGGTAATTTTCTGAAAAATATTATCCCAAGCGTTATTGTATTCCTTCTTTTAAAAGAATGCCTTTTATTTTAAACGCCGATGTCTTCTGTATTTGGCGAAATCTTAATTTGATGATTTCTGGATATCCAGTGTGCCTATGTGATTTTTAAATGGAAGTTTGCTAGACAGTTTAACACTTTGGCTACTATAGACAAAATTTTAGGATTTTAAGATGCATATATAAGGTATAAATAGGGAAGTTATCATTAACCGAATGTCAAATACAACCGGTTTAGTCGAAAGTGAACCTAAATCATAAGTTTTAAATAAAATCCCGTATAATTTTAAAGGCAGTCGGATAAAAATTAAAATGTACTTTTGGACGACATATTACAAAATGCTCTTTGTTTAAAAAATAGAGGCATATTAAGCGTTGTAGCTAAATTTAATATTTTGGTTATCTGTCGCTATCGATAATTTTTTAACACTTGCACTAATAACTTATTAAAAGCGGTCAATTTACTTGTTTTTAAAAACATAATAACACAACTTTTTTTTTTTTTCTTTATGACAGACATGCAGATATTGCGGCTTATACATGTTCACTGAAGGTCACCCATCCAATTATTAACCGTGCCCAGCGTTACCTAATCGGCATTTTACTCCTATTTAAGTCAAAAAATGTCAGGTCTACCCGATTCGAGGTTAGAAACTCTAGCAGACGTCAGGCCTTTGCGAACGTACGCATATACGCCGCCTTGGGGTCTAAAGCATGAAATGAGTTTGTAACCTGGGAAAAGATGGTGGTTGGTGTTTTGGAACCTATTTGGGTTTTGGCCAGAAACAGTAAGCGAGGATCTTTTTAAAAAGAAAGAAAGAAAATAGAAAAACACTAAACTTCTGCTCAATTTAACTGCAACTTTTTGGTAAATTCCAGAGGGTTTTTATCAAAATAAAAAAAAATGCCGCTTTCAGTGTTTTATTGAAAAACTATTTGGGAGAAAGGCAGCTATTTCAATTTTAAATACGTTTTTTTAAGTTTTTATTCTAGAGGATGTAAAGAGAGTTCACTTGTAAAAAGCGACATCTACAAAAAATCTTTTGTTTTTTAATGATATGGTCTTATTTTTGGCTGAACAGCCAGTCTGATTAGCTGGATATATACGAGATATTTAATAACAATAATTTTTATTGCATTTTTTTATTTATGTTATAATGTTTTTTAAATTAAACTTTTGTTTTTCTTGTTTGCTAAATTATAATTTGGTTGGTTATTTCCTATAAGCTGCTCGGCAAAAAGAAATTATGTTTGTATGTTATATTTTTTTGTTAATAATACTTTAACCTTTAAATTTTTAACGTTTTCAAAGTAATTATTAAGATTAAAGTCTATTGTTTTTAAATGTTGAATACAGAATATGTAGCGCTTACGGTAAGGTTAAGAAGTGATTATTTACCGAAATAAAATTTAATGATTTTGCAGCGATACTGACGCGTTAATATTATTTCGAAATAAAATTTTAGGTGATTATTAAAAGGACAATCATAAAAATTTAAAATTATCTGAAAAAATTAACCTCTGCTATAAACCGTTAAATACAGAAAGGGCAATATTAAAAAAAATATATATTTTGTGGTAAAAAAATAATATCCTGAAAAACGCAGCAGATATCAAAAATCCAAGGAACCTGGTTTTTTGGAATAGACTACTGAATAAAACCATATAATTAAAAAATAAAAAAATTTAGTTTGGTCAAATATTATAAATTAAATCGTCCTTTTTGAAAACTCTTATAAAAAGAGAACTTTTACGCCTGTAGAATAAAACGGAAAACTATTAAAAATTTGGAATAGTTATCTTTCTTCAAAAATTGTTTTCTACCAAATGGTGAGAACCGCATTTTTTTTTTTTTATATTTTCAATGTCAAATTTACCAAAAAGATATTGAGTGGCGGGTAAATTGAGCAGCATATAATAGGTTTTTTTTTATAGGTAAAGCAACACACCTTTTGCTTATCAGGTATTACTTTTTATTTCAAATATTTGAAACATTTACATTAAAAGTGGCTCTAAAACTAAAACTTTTTGCGTTATGTACAAAGTTTTTATACATTTTTTATGTACGATTTCATTATAAAAATTTCAAATTATTGATTTGGGTTTAATTCTAGTTTAGCCCCAGGTTTGCACCTTAGATATGCACCCAAAAACAAAATCTTTAAAAGCAACGCAAGAATTACTGTGTACCGTTATAATTTGGTAAAATTATTTGTTTTTTTTGTATACTTTAAATTCGTGTCTTAAAAAATTTGAAAAAGAGTTAAAGTAGGTGCAAGTTAGAAGCAAATTTATTTGTAAGGATTGGTATTATGCCATCCGATCTAAAGGATCCTCTGGTATTAAAGGAAATTTTTTAGGACGTTTGATGAGAAACGAAAGCAAACTTTATAAGTGCCAAATTAAAACCAAAGAAAGAAACGTGGAATTGGCAAAAAAGTTTAAGGTTTTTTTTTTAAAGATAAAAATAGTTTAATCCTCGAAAGCAAGGTGTGAAAAAGAACTGAAATAAAAGCTATATACCGAGATTACTATTTTTTATATGTTTTTTAAAAAATTTTTTTACCCTATAATGGGAATTCACCGTTTTATATTGATGCTAGCTATTTAATTTCTAAAAATTTAAAATTTTTTAAAAGGAAAAAACTATAGTTATATAAACATAATTTGGACAATCACGATCATAATTTTAAAAGTTTTGTGGTTTCTTTTTGGTAAAAAAAACAAAAATTTTTAAAGGTCTTTTTTTTGAAAATTTTTAAAATTAAATTATTATGAATATTTAAATTATTAAAAAACAGTTATTTCGGTGGAAAAAAAAACTGAAAAATATAACAGTACATTCTACTTTCCTTGACAACCTTTTTTTCCTGAAAAAAGCTCTATCCTTTTCTAAAACTGTTCTAGGGAGCAAAACATAAAAAATCCTCTGACTTTTACTAATCCCTAAAGAAATAAAAGAATATTTTACACAAACTAGACCTTTTTACTCAGATTTTTTTGTAATACTTTATGAATTGTTAAAGTAAAAACTATGGTGCATTAGATATAAATACTTAAATCAAAAATAGGATAACTTTTTAGTAACACACTCTATTAATAAGATAAATATAAAGTTCATTTATGTATGAGCTATAACCATGTAAAATTTCTTTAATATTAAACCTAAAAATTACCACCGTTTTAATCCTCTACTAACAGCGACCACTTCCCTGTATACAGCATATCGAAAAACAAATATGCAAATAGCAACCCTTTTAAATTTTTTTGTTTTTTTTTTAAAAAAAATATCAATAAAAAAAAAAAAATAAATCAAACGGACATAGATTTAAAATTTTTTTTTAGTTAAAAAAATGTATCAGAACTCCAAGCTAGGCATCCTGTTTAAATTAATTTTATTATGTACCTGATTTTGTGTTAAGATAGAACTTTTTAAATGTTGATTTTAAAATTGTAATTCGTTTCAGGGTTTTTAACTAATTTTTTAATACTCAAAAAAAATTGCGTGATGTTCTGTTTGAATTATGTTTTGATTTTTAAATTTTATTTTTTTTGATACTTACGCTTGAAAAAGCACAATAAATAATGTGCGAAACGTTGCAATAAACTTCCCCCCATTTGCTTTATTAACCTATTCTCAAGAATAAAAAAAGGGAAAATTTTTATATATATATATATATATATATATATATATATATATATATATATATATATATATATATATATATATATATATATATATATATATATATATATATATATATATATATATATATATATATATATATATATTTTAAAAAAAAAAAATTTTAAATTTTTTTTAAATTTTTTTAAAATTTTTATAAATTTTTTTTTTTTAAAATTTTAAAATTTTTTAAAATTTTTTTTAAAATTTTTTAATAATTTAATTTAAAATTTTTAAATTTTTTTAAATTTTTTTGGGGGGTTTTTTTTAAAAAGGGGGCCCATTAAAAACCGGGGTTTTTAATCAATGTTTTTTTACCTTTTTTTAAAAACCCGTAAATTTTGGGGGCCCCTTTTTTTAAAATGAAAATTTTTTTATGTTACATGTAGTCCTAACATTTTTTTTTTTTGATCTTTTTTTATCTTTTAGTTTTAAAAGAGATACGATGTTTTTAATAAAACTCTGTTTTTAAAGGCATTTTTTTAGAGACAATTAAATTAAAACAATACTAAAGTTTTAAAAAAAAATTTTTTAAAAAGTATGACTGATGATAGCTTAATAACAGCGCGCATTCTGCTAGGTAAGGAGGAATAAGTATGACGATTCTTTCTTGGGGAATTAAATTATATTCTTGGAAAGTGCTATTCGTAGCTCTTGTAAAGTGTCTGGCTGCATAGGGCGACGACGAACAGCTCTTTCAACTGATCCCAAAATGTTCAATTGGATTCAAATCCGACCATGCAGGCCAGTCTAACCGTCGAATGTCAACCTCATCTAAATATTCATTTACCACCCGTGCAACATGTGGCCTAGCATTATCATGCATTAGTATAAATTGTTCACCTTTAAAGGGGAGCAAATGGAACTTTGCCTCTTGAAAAAAAATCTTTAATTTTCGATGTGCATTTAGTGCTCCATTATCCACAAATAGTTCAGTTCGTGCATCAGTCGAAATACCTCCCACACCATAAGGAACCACCTTGATAAGATGTTAGCTCTGTTTTTTGTGCATTCAAAATCTTTCATTTGGTCTCCTATATACACGCTCACGACCATCCGGCGACCGAAGACACACTGGATTCGTCTGTGAAGAGAACATTACCCCTCTCCACAGCCCAGTTTTGTTCTCTGGCAAATCGTAACCGTTTTTGTCGATGATGCGAAGTAATTTTGGGTTTTTTTGGGCCTACGTGAAAAAAACTCACTTCGTTTAACTTTCTCGAACCGTTTTGTCACTAATATTGACCCCACTTATCTTTTGCAACTCATTTTTTAAAGTCAGGGAAGTTGCCCTTCGGTTTCTTAAAGATCTTACCACAAAAAAACGATCGTCAGCTGCAGTCGTTTTTCCTTTCAACCAGATCCTTGCCGTCTAGTAAAATTTCCTGTTTCCAAGTACCTATTCCAAGCATCTTGAACGTGGCCCTTGGAAATCCCAACGTACAACTTCTTTTTTAACATCCTCTATTAGGAACAATTTTTTGCTACGTCTGTTATTTTAAAATGCTGACCCAATAACTATTACAACAATTTTGGGGGCTGTCACTGTCCAATACTTATAACAATTATATAAGTTGACTTGTTTTAAAAAATGACTTGTGATTAATAAAATATCGTAATTTAGAGTTTTATTAAAAACATCGTATCTCTTCTAAAACTAGAGATAACGAATGGGGTAAAAAAAAGAAAATGTTTAGGACTACACGTAATTTGCCCAAAATTGTCAGTATTAAAAATAACACCCCAATATCTCCACAGGGTGTTTAAAACTTAGGTCAAAAAACAAAAAAAATTCACCTTTCCAAATAAATTTACAAAAAAATGAAAAAAAATTAAAATTCAATTAATTATATAAATAATAAAATATATATATATATATTTATATATATATATATATATATATATATATATATATATATATATATATATATATATATATATATATATATATATATATATATATATATATATATTTTTATATATATATATATATATATATATATATATATATATAATATATATATATATATATATATATATATATATATGTATATTATATTATATATATATTATATATAATTTAAATTTTAAAAAATTTAAATTTAATAAAAAATATAAAAAATTATTTAAAATTAAATTTTTTTTATATAAAATTAAATTTTTAGTTTTTATAGTTTATTTACATTTTCAAAATGTAAAGAATTAAGGTTTTTTTGTACCCCAAATTTATAAATATGGGTCACTTTTACATTAAAATTGTTTTCTAAGGCACTTAGATCAGTGGCGTTCGTGCTGGTCAGTACTTATTTTTAGCAAAAAACTGTACGCCACGGGTTTTTTCCAAAATTGTGTTGCTGCTTAAACCATTTTAATTACCTTAAAAGTAGCTCTTGAATTTTTCTTCTGTTACCGTATTCAAAAAAAACTAAAATTTTCTGTTTCATGTTTTTTTTATAATTTTATTTTATTTGTACTAATTGTTCAGAAATAATGTATTCGATTTCTTTAGATCAAATGCTGTAAATGGCTTCCCTCTGCGTTAATGCATGCTATAAATCGCATTCGAATATTTCTTCTGTCCCTTCGAAATATTTAGTACTCCGCCCCAGCTTATAGGGGTACGGATTAATGAATTAATTTTATTTTGAAAAGGTAAGTCAGGGCGAAAAAGTTCAGGAGATACTTTTAAACAGAATTAAAGTGGTTTAAGAAAGCAATACTAATTTTTGCGAAACCAGTGGCGTACGTTTTTCGCTAAAAATAAGAACTTACCGGCATGAACGCCACTATCTAAGTCCCTTTTATAAAATAATTTTGTACATGTAAATGTGACCTTATAATAATATATAAATTTATATATATATATATATATATATATATATATATATATATATATATATATATATATATATAATATATTAAATTTTTTTTTATAAAACCAAATATATTTGTACATAATATATGTATAGCTCACTACAGTCCTGCATTTCTGGCTTTTTTACTATATTTCTTTTTTATTTACAAATTTACACTGTAAAACTCCATTAAAAAAAAAAATTTAAAAATAGACGTATTTTCCTTTAAGGCGTTTATGCGTTATTTTGTTTTCATATAAAAGTAATAGAAACGTTTTATACTTAAATGTTTAAAGAGTTTTCTGCAGTTTTAAAGTTCCAATTATTATGAATTAACCATTTAATATCTTTTTAGTCTAAAAGAGATTCATTTATTTTAAATCATTTTTCAAAGTATACTTAATAACGGCTCTACCTAAAACACTCGGCTTTCCTTCACCTAAAGTCAAGTTTAAATTCAGTCCTGTGTACTCACATTTACATATTTTTCTCATTTTGCCTTACGAGAATCTACCGTACAGAACGATTTAAAATCGAAAAGAATATAAAAGAAATAATTAAGATAAGTATGTAAATTTACATACCAACAAACCATTGCTAAAACATACCTTTGAATACTTACAGAAATGTGGTAGATCTCTAGGGTTATTATTTATACAGTCTAAAAAATTTTATTACAGTTTTACTTGTCGCCCATATTATTCTATTGCAATTTTAAATTTTAAATAAAATTGTTTAGCCATTCTGTAACCTCTCATTTTAAAAATGTAATTGTTGGCTATGCACGTGGAAAAAAAAGTGTTTTCCTTTGTTTTGCTTTCTATTTCAGAAGTTGTTGACGATAATCTTTTTGTAAATAAAAATAAATAGAAAATCTGTGTAATTTAGGAAAATTGTAAACTTTTCATTTTACAATTCCGTGTATATCCCAAAAATCCTATTTTTCTTTATAAATAGTGCTACCGGAAAAATATTATTATTATCCCAGATAATTTTAAAATGTATATTTTCATTTCTTTAAAACCAAATAAAAGAAAGAATTTCGTTTCACCAATATAAATTTTACGACTTAAGAAAGATATTTAATACAACAAGATTTGCAATGTAATTTTCTTTTTTACAGCTCTAACAGATCGTTTAATTCTTTTATGCGCATCAAATGGTGTTTAAAAGTACGTTTTAAAAAAACTGAACTACCTAAAATTATAACATTTTTGTTACCAATAGCAGTAGCTGGATTTATTAAATTATGATTATTTCTATCCTTGTCAATCTATAATAAATAATTTACTATTATTAAAGTATATTTATAATTATTAAAACCCGATAGTAAGATATTAAGAAAAAACATTCTTAAAATCGGCTCAAATTATTAATATGCATTTCAAGATAAGGTAAATTTGAAGGTTATGTAATTAAAATGTGTTTGTAATTTATTGTAACATTTAGTTTTACATTTAAAACAAGATGATTGTGCTCATCAGACTATTTTATGATTTATGAAATAAAGTAAAAAGTTACATCAAAGTGATCTTTACAGAAATAAACTGAAAAATATGGAGACACAGATTTTGGATCTCCGTTTAAGATTCACCCACTTTTTTCACATTGTTTTGTTCTGTAGAACGTAAACAAATAACTTACCCGGAGTTTTTTTTGATGTGTTATAAGATTGACGGACCCTGCACACCACTTATACAATTTAGAATTCATTGTTTAAATAAAGTAAAAAATAATACTATTTTTGTAACGCATCCTAATGTTTACTCCTTGCAGAAACGTGACGTCACGAATGACGCCATAACACGGGTAAGCGTTTTGGCGGTAATTTAAACCTAAAAATTAAACATGGATTGTTTTTCTACTAAACTTTTATTTTTTGCAAATATATGAAAATGCCCTTAGTGGACAAAACGCTTTTAAGGTATGATAAAGCTGAAGATAATCCAACCATTATTGGAAACACCTTTAATAAAATACTATACGATCACCAACAATATGAGCAGATTCTTCCAAGTTCAAAAGACACTCTCCATTTGAAACTTCATCCCATGTCCAGTGTTTTTACGGGTGAGCTCTATGCTATACAATAGGAAAGATTTTTCATTATTACTGACTCTCTTAGTGCTCTTAATAGCTTTCATAAAATCTACAGCAAAAACTCAATAGCAAGCATAATTAAAAAACTACTTCATGACCCCGCAGTTGCTGGAAAAGAAGTTAAATTTATATGGGTTCGTTCACATATTGCTATGGTTGGAAATGAGAAAGCAGACAGAGCAGCCAGTTGTGCGGTCCAAATTCCAGAGGAAAAGGTTGTGCATCGACTGACGGTAACTGACGCTAAACAGTTTATTAAAAACCACATTACCAGTGCGAACAGTGCAAAACTTCTTTAAGTATGCAACATGTTCTTATTGACTGCCCTCGCTATAGTGCGGAAAGACAGGCATGTTAGATACCCCTGGACATTGTAAAAACACTTGGAAAAGGCTGTGACTATAACACCATCATAAGATTCCTAACTACCACTGGTCTAATTAATGAACTTTAATTAAGAATTATAATGAATTAAGTTGCTAAATGAATTTTTAAAACCTAGAATGTCTAATAATGTTTGGATTAATTTAATGTATGTGCGCTAAACCCTAAGAGGTTGAGGCGCTAATTAAATAAATATAGTTATTTTTCTAATAAGTGCGCAAAGTGATACTTTTCCGCACGCCAAAGCAGTTAGACCAACGACGCGAAACGAAGGGGAGGACGAAAGTACCTGAGGTATAGTTTTTTGCGTCTGGAATCTCCACAACAATTAGGTTGCCTTTGTCCTCGATGTTTTGGGTGTTTTCATTTTTGCGAGTTCTTCCGTCTGCAGGCCCAGCAAGTCCAAAATGGTGCAATTTTATCAAAAGATATATTTCATAAAGGGTTCTAATAATAAATGTAGATATTTCTTCTTTGAAAAACCTTGACTTTTTGGCCGAAAGCCAACATTTTGTTTCTTAATAAATGCTGCTAACTTATAAAACTTGGATATCTCATTTATCTTGATTTTTTAAAAAACTTTCAGATAGTATTTCGACCATAAAGTATTTGGACTAAATTCTTTGCTTAATTTGAGAAAATAGCTAAAAGTATCCCCTCTTTCAAAGTTCTAACGCCTTTTCTTCACACCATGTTTCAAATGAATTAGACTGTTTCTCTTACTTTTCTTTTGATTTTGCCGGCAGGAGCTCTAAGTTGGCCAAACTTGCGGGTTTTAAAACATCGTCTGGCAATTCTTCCTCCATTCTTAGAAACTTATTTTAAACTTTTTACCGATTTTCAAAGCTTCCGTGACATTAGAAAATGTTTGTACTTGGTTGCTGCAGCAACAAGAAAGAATTCTTTGATTTTTTTGTTTAGCATGGTGTCTATGAAATACAGGGTTTATGGAAAAATTTTAAAAATGATAATAAAGAAAATTGATATGGGATATTTACTAAGCGCCAAATGTATATAAAATTCATTAAAGCACTATAAAAGAATATGTAGAACCCTTTTTTTTAAATATTATTTCATCCAGAAGTTATTAATACATTAAAAAATCGACCATAAATACGGCAAATATGCAGAACGAAAATGCGTGCGCAAAGAGTTTCTGTGCGCAAAGTAAAACTTTCGTAAGTAATTTGAGCACGCAAGTAGAAAAAATATATTTATTGCAAATAGTAGAGACTTCCGAACATCATAGAACAGTTTTTTAAAATTATTTATCATGTCTATTTTCAGAATTTTACCCATATTATCTTAAATTATATACTCATTTAGATTTTTACTTTTAGTCATAAAGATCTTTAATATTTTAAGATCATTACATATTATGTACCTAACTACTGCCACATTATTAACATAACATACAGTGTGTACATAAAGTATGGAACAATTTCATTATTTGCTAAAGCAAAAAAAATAAACATTTTCTTAAACACGTAAATATTAATTTTAAATTGTGCACTTTTTAACATAAGATATAAATATACAGGGTGACTCATGTAGTAGATATGACGTCATCGATGATTTTTTTATATGGAAACCCCAATATTTTATTACAGATTTATAATATTTAAGAAGAGCCGCTTTTAAAAAGATAAAATATTTATGGTTTTAGATGGCAGTTTCGTAGTTACAGGGTGGTAAAGAAATGTATACATAATGTATAGAACAAATTCATTATTTGTTAAAGTAGAGAAGCACTGAAAATTTCCTCGAACACGCAAAAAATAATTTGGTATTGCGCATTTTTTAACATAAAATTAAAATATACCAGGTGCTTCGTATAGTAGATATGATGTATTCGACGTTTTTTTAAAATTGAAACCCCCTTATTTTATTGCAGATTTATAACCTCCAAGCACACCTGATTTTAAAAAATTAAAAAATTTTTACGACTTTAATTGACAGTTTTGTAGGTACAGGGACTTATTTTTTTTTGCTTTTCTGTCTTAATTTTGTGTAAGTGGGTAAGGAATACTTGAAATCGCTCTTTATATTGTGACTTGTAACTATGGTAATTTGTTATGGTACCAGAGTAATATTTTTTGTCAAGTTTCATATATTGTTAAATTACTTATATATTTATCTACTTCGCAAAGGTTAGAAATCATTATATACACAAATCTTTAACACCCTGTAACTACAGCTACCCGAAGCCATAAGTATTTTGTGTTTTTAAAATCGGCTTTTCTTGGAGATTATAAATTTGTAAAAAAATGCGCCATTTAAAATTATAATTTACGTGTTCAAAGAAATTTTATTTTTTTTTGCTTTAGCAAATAATGAATTTGTTCCATACTTTATGTACACACTGTATAATAATCCTGTATGGTGGATGCGGCTGTAGTAATTTTGTAAATATAAAATAAAAATATATAAGGAGTCACATCTTCTGATTGTTCAAAAAATATATAAATCGAACGGTACGGAACAAAAAAAGCCAAAATTAAGAATTGCCTATTGTTTCGCAATGGCGACATTTTTGTAAAGATAATTTCTCATGCACTTTCGTGTGAATTTACTTGTCTAATAATACCAATACGAAAACCTTTTAAAAAATACCAAATCGTACCAAACACGAACAAAACAGGGATTAGCTATGATTATTTTGCAATGTAACTAATAGATGGATAATAATGTAAGAAAATATGGCCCTAGGGTTGACTATGGTGCCACTCGCAAGAATCCATTTTTTTTTAAATTTGTATCGTAACACTTTTTAAAACAATATGTTTTACAGCCGGTATAAGAAATGATATGGAACACATAAGATAGGATTCTAGCTCACAAACGATTTTTTAAAAATTTAAGCAAGTTGTGCTTTAGGTCAATAGAAACAACTTTCAAATAAGACATTCTTCTACAGGCCTACAAGGTGGCTCAAAAAATCACTGAAAAGTTAAAGCTTCCCTGTTCCTTAATACTAATTTAAACGCCTAAAATGTCTGACTTATCATCTAAGTCCAACAAAAAAATATTTAACATACTTGCTTAAAGTAAAAAATATTCCTGTATTTTTGGGACAATAAACCAAGATATTTTAAGTTAAATTTACCCTAAAAAATGTTAGAAATGTATAAATTCTAAAAATATATACAAGTATATCCCGATATTAACATTTTGGTTGGCATAATTCATATTATTTATTTGATACCAACCACCCTGTATGTGCCTAATGTGAAATCAAATTATTTTAACTTTAAACAAACAAATATATAAAATATTATTTTGTTGAATTTAGATGAAAATTTACTCTTTTTATGCGTTTATATTGGAATTAATAAACAGTTAAGCTTCAACTTGTCAGTCATTTTTGGGCCACCCTTTAGACCTGCACAAAAATGTCCCATTTAAAAAATGTTCCTATTGATCAAATTATGTGTGCCATATCATATGCTTTTTGTAATATTCACTGTTATCCAAATTAGTAACTTTGTTATAAGTCAAAATACAAAATTGTTTAAACCAGCAAACTAGTATCATAAAACCAATAACAATATCTTCTAAAGTGCTTTAAGAAAATACCACATATTACATGTCTATCATTAAAATTTTCAAAAATATAAGCATCAAAACATGAAAAATACTTTTTCTACTTGCGTGCGCAAAGTATATACTTTGCGCACGCAAAAGTTTAACTTTGCACAAAGAAACTCTTTGCGCACGCATTTTCGTTCTGCATATTTTCCGTATTTATGGTCGATTTTTTAATGTACTAATAACTTCTGGATGAAATAATATTAAAAAAAGGGTTCTACATATTCTTTTATTGTGCTTTAGTGCATTTTAGACGTATTTGGCGCTTAGTAAATATCCGATATCAATTTTCTTTATTATTATTTTAATATTTTTCCATGCACCATGTATTTCATAGACACCATGCTAAACAATAAAAAATCAAAGAATTTTTCTTGTTACTGCAGCAACCAAGTACAAACATTTTCTAATGTCACGGAAGCATCAGAAAATTCGGTAAAAAGTTTAAAATAAGTTTCTAAGAATGGAGGAAGAATTGCCAGACGATGTTTTAAAAGCCGCAAGTTTGGCCAACTTAGAGAAAAGTACGAGAAACAGTATAATTTATTTGAAACATGGTGTGAAGAAAAAGGCGTTAGAACTTTGAAAGAGGAGGTACTTTTAGCCTATTTTCTCAAATTAAGCAATGAATTTAGTCCAAATACTTTATGGTCGAAATACTTCGCAAGTAGAAAAAGTATTGTTCCTAATACTTGCGCAAAGTGACTTTTCCACTTAAAGCTTATCCGAAATCCGCTTCGCGTCGTTCGTCTAACTGCTTTGGCGTGCAGAAAAGTATCACTTATTAGGAAAATAACTATTTAAGTTTTCATTAAATTTGCAGCTTACAAGCTATAAGAGCTTAAATGGAAATTAAAAATTACTTTTCCTATTTGAATGTTTACATTTCCAAAACTATTAAAGGTAGAAATATCAAGTGTATTTTTAAAAATTCTTTAAAATATTATTTTGTTGGTAATACAATATAAGAGGTGTTTCTTTTAAAAAATGCTACTTTACTATCAATTATGTCCTTGCCCATACTTCCGAAACTATTACCAATAGACATATCAAATGTAGTATTTTTTAAAGCCTTATGGAAGATTTTTTATAAGTAATGAAATATTCAGGGTGCTTTATTTAAAAACATGCTTTTTACTATTAAACTCAAAAACACGATTGTCAATCGTTTTTTTGCATTTTTTAATCCTGTAAAAATGCTGCTAGTTTGGTAATTAATTTTTTTTTTTTGAAATATAACAAAGTTCCAACAGCGGGCACTTAATTTAAATAACTTCGTTTACAAGTAATTTTGTAGTTTGTTTTAAAATAATTTACCCAAGTACTATATTGCTATCTTACCATTGTAAGAGACAAAGATAACGTGTATAACGATTTGTGTTTGCCTTGTATATAACAAGAAATTTGGCCTTACCTTTTTCATAAAAGACATAACATTTGTAGGCAACATGTTTAATGTATTGTCCTAGTCCTTTTCTAAATATAGGGTAGTTGGTTTGCAATTTTTTACGTCTTAGTATTTTTTTCTTCTAATATTTCGACGATCCATTTTCGATCTGAAACAAAAAATCTTTATTTACTTTTTTCTCATCTACAAGAAGAGCGGTTATGAATTAGTTCAGCCAATGAAAACTACTTGACCTATGAAGATGAAATAGAGGTAGATCATCAAAATTGGTATATAAGCTATTGATTCCGATTAAAAATGATATATTTTAACGTTTTTGGAATTACAGCCGTGGGGGATGTAAATGGTCATTTTTAAAGTTGTAAATATGGAAGTTAGTAATTAGGCTTTTGATTACCCAGAAAAATAGAAAGGAGGTATGAAAGTTTGTGTGACAAATTCGTCATTTCTGGACTTAGTATGAAAATGTCAATAGTTTGGAGATTGTTCATAAAAATATATTATGTACGAACTCGTTCAAAAACGCCATTTATAATAGAAAATAATAACAAAGGAAATACAATTAAATAAAAAAATTCTCAAAAAAAGAGTTTTTGAGTAAACATTTTAAGATTAGGTAAGTCTTTTATGCTGTCAGACAGTTCAATAAAAAGGGGAACACCATCATAAAAAAGAGTTTTCTGTAAAGATATTGTATTTACCATGGGGATATTGAAATGTCGTTTAGTTCTTAAATCATATTTATAAAAATTTGAACGCTTTTCAAGATAAAACTTTAAATAACCAGGTTGTAAGTTGTGTTTAATTTTATATATTAAAACGAGGTTCGCCATTTTAATAGACTGCTCAACATCTAGCCACCTTAGTGACTGTAACATAACAGTAATCGGAGTATATTTATCACAGTTCAATAAAATTCTTATAGCCTTATTTTGTTGTATTTGTAACCTTTGCACTTCTTCTTTGGTACAAGAAATCAATAACGAACAGCCATATAAAAAATGAGGCATAATAATAGTATTATACACTAACATCTTTGTCCACTGAGATAAACTGCCCGATATACGACTAAAAAAACCTACCTTGTTAGCAATTTTTTTACACATATAATTGACATGATTACTAAAATTTAATTGTGGATCTAAAATTATTCCCAAGTATTTAATCTCTGTAACAAAGTCAATAATATCACCATTTATATTTAGAGAAAGTCCCAAGTTATTAAATTTACGACAATTTACCTTAGAACCAATAACCATGCATTTTGTTTTTGAATAATTTAACTTTAATTTATTTTGACAAAGCCAGTCACACAACATTTTTAGTTCATTATTCATTATCATAGTTACTTGTTCAAAGTCCCTGCCAGAAACACAGATAAGGGTGTCATCAGCAAACAGGTTAACAAATGCGTCTTTTAGGACATTGTGTTTACATAAATAATAAATAAACGCGGTCCTAATACACTCCCTTGTGGTACACCCCATCTACTAGCTCTTTTGTCAGAAAATACTTTATTTACTTTAGTTTGGTGATACCTATCTCTCAGAAAGTCTTTTATCCATTCAAGAGCCTAATCTTTTAAGCCATATAGAATCAATTTGTTTATAAGAATGTCTCTATCAATAGTCTCAAAAGCACGTTTTACATCGACAAAAACACTTAAAGTTATATTGGACTCACTGATGTTTTTTCTCCAGACAGCACAAACATATTGCAGAGCAGACTCACACGAGTGCCCATCTCTAAATCCTGACTGACCACTGTATAACAATCCATTGCTCTCAAAGTATTCTCGTAACTGTTCACACACTATTTTCTCAAGGATCTTATCAATCACTTTAGCAAATTTAGTGGACGAAAATCGCACATTTTCTGTGGTTTAGAGATGATCTTAATTACCGAGATTTTAATGGGGGAAAGTTCAAAGTGAGTAGTTGTTTGTATAACGTTCGTGGTGTTAATACAGCGTTATCAAAAAGTTGCCGTGAAATGCAATATCAGCATATTTTAGTACTTAATCATGGGTTAAACATTTAAAAACCCAGCATGCAAGGCACCTAGTACTTAGCTTTTACACAAGCCTTCATAAGCTGTTAAAAATAAAAAAATTACAGTATCAAACAGGTGTCATTAGAACTAAAATAAGTTCTTTATTTTAAATCCCACCAAATAATATAATATATGGTGTAGATCCTATGTTTCCCTTTTTAGATACAAAATTTTAAAAATCCTGAAGTCGCCACTGATGTACCGGGTGTCCAAATAAGAAAAATCTCCGGCTGTATCTCGAAAACTATGTATCACACATCATTGAGTAAAAACTTGTTTTAGTAAAAATGTTCAAGGGAAATTATTATTAATAAATTATTTGAAAATTTCTAAAAGTACTGCGAGATGGCGCAGCTGCAACGGTATATTAAAAAAAACTATTTTTTTCTCTAAAATATGCTAGTATTAGGTGCAATTTTGATAACATCAGCAAGAACTTCAACCAATTTTGCATCAGTTTGGTAAAGGACTTTTTGTCGTATTTTTAATAATAAGGGTGAAAGAAAATGGTACATAATGCAACTTTCAAATAGCTTTATCTCCTACATTTTTAATCAAAAGTGGTTCAAATGATAATCGTTGAAAAGAAAATTTAAAGCCTTTTTAAATGTCGTCTTTTTGGTGTCGTCTAGTTTGTAGTTCACCAACTAGAGGGCGTTATTTAAGAAAAACTAGGTTTTTTGAGATTTTCTCGAGAAATTTAACTATGACAATATATTTTGTATTGTAGGTTTAAAAGAAGCAAAAATACCTACACTTTAGTAAAAACCGCGTTTTGATATCCATATTCGTTATTTCAAGGTAACCTGTTATGTTTTTTATGATAAATTATATTAACAACTAATCAAAACAGTCTTTGCGACAGAGTAAAAGAATAATTACTGTAAAGTAAAAAAAATACTGGAAACTATTTTAAAGTTTGTAGTGTAGCGAGTACAGAACAGAATGAACAATCGCAAACATAAAAATGACGTGATGGAGGCATTTATTATTTCTTGTATAAATATTAGTCAAGTAGGCTTGGAAATAAAAGCAAAAACAAAAGATTGGAAAACGGCATGACTTACTGAATATTGAAGAAAAAAATGGGTTTTTTAATTTACCGTTGCGGTTGCGCCATCTTGTCGTAGTTTTAGAAACTTAAAAATAATTTTCAGTTATTTCTCTGTACCACTTTTACTAAAACTATTCTTTTCCCAATGCTGCTGATGTCGTCTTTTTTTATTTGGGTACCCGGTACATTAAGTTTAAGAGTAGAAACCGGGCAAACTAAATTAATTAGCTTTATATATTTTGAAAATTCTGGATTAACCTAAACAACAAAAAAAGAGAAGTATCTTTTAATAAATATTAAAAGAAACCCTAATTTGAATAGGTTTTCCGGAATATTAGGATAAAATAAACACGCATATCTACAACGGTATAAACTACGTCATTCAAAAAGAGAACAGTTCGCGTGATTGCCCTAAATCAATTTCGGTCCCGTAATCTAGATAGCACTGACAGTAGAGATTAAAAACACGATAGAGCTAAACATTTAACACAGATGTTCTTAAGTTTTATTCGGAAAACCGTAATAATTAATTTATGTAAGGGATAACAGGTATTCCGTTTAATTCTTAGATACGGTTTTTGGTTAACAGGGTAGAATAACAGGTAGCAAAAATACAACTTAATTTAAAGGATAATAAATGTATCAGCCTTAAATGATTAATAAAAATAGCCTTCAATAATAAATATGTTCCTAAATTACTTTCTTTAGTTTCTAAAATTTACCATTTTTGAAAAAAAGCGATTCTAAAACTTACTTAAGTTTTGGTAAGTACTTGACGCATATTTTTTAACGTGGTTTCTCCAGTAGACACGGTCTATTTTATTAAATCCTAGTAGAATAAAAGGTCTTCTTATTTAATATCTTTTTCTTCTTCTTTATTTTTTTCTTCTCTTATTCCATCTTCTTCTTCTTCTTCTTCTTTCTTCTTTTTCCTAAATATATGTAAATTGTTCAAACAGCGATACATAATTTGTTTCGTTCTTGATCCTTCTTTTGTTGAAGATTTAACATTTGAACACATAAACCAACAAAATAAACCAACTTTTTTGCAGCCGCATTTCGAATCACACCCTTGTGAGTAGTAGCAAAAAATAGTATTAAGAAGCTTCTCTGGTGCAGGTGGAAGTTGTATGGATTGGTTACAATACATTATCAATTAGCTTCCAACCCCATTCTTCGAATTCAGTTAATTACCAAGCCACTCTTAAACCTGATAATATATCCGATAAAAATGTTGTTAAGCAGAAGCCCAAGTTGAAGGAAGACATTCTAATTGCACACGTGTTTTTATTTCGATTAAGTTTTGCAAAAGTTAAGTAACGTAACTTATGTATGAAAGTAACTTTTTTTGGAGCTCCATATACTGTAAGAAGAAACCGAATTCCGTGTAGTTTCTGGCGTAGAGTTGATATCTTCAAAAACTTTAGCAGATGTAACTAAGTCTTGTTTTTCAAAAAATTTAAAAGCTGTTGTTTTGTCCCTTTGGAATATTGCAGATGTTGTATCACAGCCATAGCATAACCGTTTCACTAAAACATACAAAAAAATTTTTGCACGCATGGGATCGACTGGGACTTTTTACGATTTCATTATAGTGGTAACCCTAACGTTCACGTAAATTTTCAGCTTCTTGCAATATAGGGTACCCCTCTTTTCAGGCTAACTTGACCGGATAAAATCCTAGTAATTTTTTAAATTCTTATTAATTTTAATATAATTGCACACCATTTGTCGTATTATAGAAAAAACTTAAAACGGTTTCGTGTTCAGAAGGCAAAAATACTTTGAAAACCATATATTGCATTTAAAAAACAGACATTTTTTTATTGAGCTGAAGCAGTTAATGGGATAAATGGCTTTTAAAACAATAAATCTTTTTTTGCACAAGTGTGTATTTTAAATTTAAAAAATTCATGTAACACAATGTCACATTCGTTCAAGAGATATATATATATATATATATATATATATATATATATATATATATATATATATATATATATATTATATATATATATATATATATATATATATATATATATATATATATATATATATTTATAACCTCTTTTAACAACTCGTCAAATATATAAACAGGATTATTATTTCTAAAAAGATATAAGTATTCCATTCTACTTATCGATTTTACAACAGAACGCAAGAAGAAAAAGTAAGAATTTGACGTCGTATTAACTTTCTATGAATTTCTTTGGCTGCTCGAGTGGGCAGAAAATGCCACCAATGAATAATTTAGGTGACGTAAAGAATAGGAAGAAGAAAAATACGTGACAGTATTCTCTATAAGAGTAGAAAAATAACTTGTTTATTGCTTAATATTGTCAAATCAAAATCATAAAGATATACACTTAAGTACCACAAATACAGATTTTTCACCAAATAAAAAAAAACTTAATTTACAAAAAATATTTTGGTATAAATTTATTTACTATTTTTTTTTTAATAACTTTATACCTTTTTGATTAGCTACGAGTAAATTGCAAAAAAAGAATTTTTGGTTATATCTTTTAAGTATATAATTTTTAATTGTTTGAATTAGATTTTTTACAAAATTTACTTTAATATTTATATTAACATCTATCTTTGACTTAAAAAAAAAAACAGATTTGGTTGTTACTTACTAAATAAACACACATACAAATTTGTATTTATTTATTAGATACATGTAAAAGTAAATAAATATAGTTTTTTAAGGAAAAATGTATTTATAATACTTAAAAAGAACCTCTGGGCAATTTATTAATTTTTTTAGGAATTAAAAAAAAAATGGAAAAAATAGGTTCCTTGTTATTGATTTTTAAAATTATTTATTTTAATGCGTAAAACTGAACAAAAACACTTTGTTTTTACTAAATTAAATGCGCAATCCTATAAAAGTTATATATTGAAATAAAGTGTACACGTGTTAACTTTTTAAAGGGCAAAAAACTCCTTACCCACTGTACTTGGTTTAATGACTTTTGGTAGAAAAAAAAGTAACAGAAAGATAAATATTTGATTATTTGAAGTCAAATCCTAACATCGACACCAAATAGTAAGGGCAAGGGCGTTGCCAAGGGGGGCAGTTCCCCCAGAGATCAAATATAGCTAGCCGCAAAACGACCAAAGTGCGAGCAATTGACTTCCTTACCTATTAATAAATTCCGCATCGCATGACAAAACGTAAATAAATTTACAAGGTTTAATATATATTGTAGACAGTATTAAAATATTCAGAATAATATTCAGATTTTGACATCCGCCATTTTCATCACGACTATTTCAGATTTGCCAAAACGCAAGGCCATTAAACATTGTAAAAATATGTAGGGAGGAGTTAGGTATGGTGTGTGTGTGCATTGTATTTCTTTCTACGACAGCCGTTCACAGCATTCACGTTAGTTTTGTATAATTTGTATGCGGCATAGCTAAAGTAGAAGTTATTGTTACGAACATACAATTTTAATTGGTTTTGTGGACAATGCCATCTGTAAGTGTTCATAAGAAACATCTACAGTTGAATAAATCGACTGCAATCCTTGTAAAACCTAGTATTGCTACTCGACGCTAGATGGCGCTTGTTCAATAAACTCTCTGAAATTTGGTAGCAGTTACTAGACCAGGTAGAATCTTACCGTACATTCTAGTATGATGTTCGTTTGGGTATATAAAGACGTGAGCCGCTGCGAGCGAGTCGCTTTTTAATTGGAAGCGATCAACGAAACAAGCTAAACAAGCGAATTGGAAAGCGATTATAAGACTAACCGGCTTGCCTGTGTTAGTCAATATTGATTTATATTTATTAAATAATAAGATGTGTGAGTGTGTCTCCATTTATCATCTAATCAAAATGGATATCAGAAAGTTTTTTGGTAAGTTATGTGCTGCTTTAATCTTGGACTTAGAGCTAGAATTTTTATTTTATTTCTTTTAGCTAATAGCTTTGGTAAGGGATATACTAGCTAGAGACGCATAATAATCGTTAAGAATATCATTTTTAATTTTATCTGGCATATTTTTCATATGGAAAGAAAGGGTCGATTATGTGGAAGGGAAATGTTAAGAAAAACTATTATTTTATTAAAAACGAGTTTATTGATTCAATCTTTATGAATTTAACGTTAACTTAAAAGTGGTTTCATTTTCAGTAATTAATTATGAAAACAAAACATAAATTATATTTGTGGTTTAATTAAATACAAATTAAAACAGATCCTTAATATAAATAAGGCAAAAAAAGCTTTCTAAGAAAATGTTTATAAGTAATTGAACAAAACTGCTCTCCCGTAAAAATTTAATTAATTACATAAAGTTTTATCAAAGCGTTTTGTTTTGCAGGAAGTTTAAAACGAAAAAAAACTGATGGATCAAGCATCGACAGCGATTAACAGGACAAAGTAACGACAATATCGCATGTGTCTTCATCGATCACCACAACCACAACAGGTTATATTCAGCCGCAGGAACTACCTAGACCAAGTTCCTCTAGATATCTGGTTCTGGCGCCGAATCCTGATTCATTGATGGATGAGGATGACTGCAATGAAATGGATGATGGAACCTGTTGTCAACATACTCCAATCTGTAGCTTTGGACGTGGTCAAAGCCTCGAAACACGTTAAAAGGATTTAACTTTTAATTAAAAACCACCGTAATAATCCGGAAAAAGTGACAGACAAAATAATAAAGAAAGCTACTGCTGCTGCGGAGAAAGACGGAAATAACGTCATAGAAGCAATCATCCAGCAGAAAGCCCTTCAGAATACTGGAAGGGGTCTTTAGTAATACCATACGTGGATTCAATTATCACCTTCCTTGAAGTACGTTTTGCTGAAGAAAACACGCCATCATCGCATTATCTAAGTTACACCCGGCGCAGATGCAAAAGATGACAACTGAAAATCTGAAACAAACTTGTGAATCTATTGCCAAGTTTTATGATTTACCGAACATAAAGAATGAAATCGAACTTTGGCAGCAATTGTGGCACGATAGGCTTAATCTAACAAATCTTACAGTTGTTGATATCCTAAAAGAAACAAATTCCTTCTTTCCCGAAACGGAAAAAGCATTAAAAATTTTGATCGCTTTACCATGCACGACCTGTACAGTAGAGCGATCCTTTAGCAGCCTTAGAAGACTGAAAACATGGCTAAGAAGCACCATGGCTGAAGATCGCCTTAATGGTCTGGCCATGATGAGTGTACACAGAGCTATAATAAATAAAAACCTAAATAATTTTAATGATAAAGTGGTTGAAAGTTTTGCAAAAAATCCCCGAAGGTTATGTTTTAATTAAATATTATTTTTGTTAAAATAAATAATTATTACTGTGTTTAAAAGTTTGATTTAGTTATTGTGCTGTTGAGGGCTTGTGAAGTTTTATACATTGATATCAGAACCGTTCTTATTACAATCGTCATCGAGGCAAAGACTTCCAAAGTGTAACGCTTTATGCTTTCATATTTTTTTATCCTCCATTATAATGCCCCATTGCCCCCCTTAGTCATAAGCTGGCGACGCCCTTGAGTAAGGGAATATTTATACGGTACCTTTATGATCCAAAAAGGACTGGCCTTTAAAAAGTTAACAAGTGTTTGGGAAGCAGCAAAGCTTTTTTAAAATATGATGGACATAGAAGCAAAAAAAGCCGCTTTTAGCAGGGCATCAAGGTCTTTTGCACGTTGAAACACAACTATTAGTTAGATCAAAGTTAATCTATGTCGGGCGTGATTAGTAGTCTTATGAGTAACCAAACGTTTTATCAAAAAGCTTTTTTAAACTTGGGTGCAAATTAGTTGAAAGACATCAAATAGGTAAAAATATGTTAGTTATTTTCTAACTAAAAAAAAACTAAATCTAACACACCATAGCACTTTTAATTTTACCTGAACAAAGAAATAATAAAAGAAACAGGGCAAATATGCATTTACTTTGTAAAGTCCAAAGAAATTTTTTGTTTAATCCGAATCAATTTGATATTTAAACTAATTAAATCGTTGGGATACATAAGACGTAACAAGGGTTAAAGTAAACAAGCTCTAAAGTGGGATTATTCAGCAATAAGACATTGTTACTCTATTCATGTAGCGGGTATAAGTAAAGTTCACCAACAGAAAAAGCAAAACAATATAGGCAAAATTTACAGGGTATTTGATTATATTTACGTGGCATCTGGATACTTTATTTTTAAGGATAGAAAAACATAATATATAAAAATCCACAATTATAAAAATTGTGGATTTTTTCCATATTTTCTTTTGAAATTATTAGTAAAAAAATATCGCTTTAAAAAAAATAAAAATATAGGTAACTTCAACTTTTTTAAATATGTTATGCTACAATAAAAGATCTTTTTTTTCTGATTTCAAGTATATATACTTTGATGACATTGGAGTTAACCATTTTTGAGATATTTGAGCTTAAATTATAAATAAAATAAAATTGTTATGATAATTTGACTTCGATAATGTAAAAAGTTGAAGTTAATCATTTTAACTATTAAGAATAATTTATATCGCTTTCTTGTTGATGGGCTATTCAAAAGAACAAAAAAATCGCTATTGTGCGTCCTTTTATTGGCATCAATAATTATTATAACCTTAACAACGGGTACCATCTATAGACATTACTAAATACACAGTCAGAAAGTTTTGTAAGAGATAAAGCTTAAAAATAAAGAAAAGGAATGTAGCACAAAAAAAAAAAATTATATATATATATATATATATATATATATATATATATATATATATATATATATATATATATATATATATATATATAAAAAATTATATATATATATATATATATATATATATATATATATATATATATATATATATATATATATAATATATATATTAAATATATATATATATATATATATATATATATATATATATATATATATATATATATATATATATATATATAAATATATAAAATATAAATATAAATAATAAAAAAAAAAACTTATATCGGAAACGAAGGCCTTGCGGACCCATATTTGTATAGCCTTTTATGTTTATTTTTGGACCCTGACTACGTACCTGAAGTATTAACATTTCGTTATGAATCACCCTGTATATTACTTTCTTTGTGTTTTAGACCAAGAAATTTGGCTAGCACATCTCTTTCTTCAAACAGTTCATATCAGACAAGTTTTCGAACAAAAGTGTACATTTTTCTAAGCTAGTAAGGCTATTCTAAAAATTTCTCGGTGTCAATTGTAGCGTGACATATTCTACGTAAAGTTTAAAGGTAACCAGAAATAAAGTGTGTGATGAAAGTGACTTTAAGAACTGTAGCAGGGCAGACTTAAGCTAGAGTACTAATTACAAAAGTGATTGGTAAATAAAAATACATATCGTTGGTTTTAATCATACTTCACAAATAAGTAACAGCATAGCATATATATATATATATATATATATATATATATATATATATATATATATATATATATATATATATATATATATATATATATATATATATATATATATATATATATATATATATATTTTATTTATTATTTATATTTTATATTATAATTATTATTTATAAATTTCTTTTATTTGGGAATATAATAAATAATATTGGAAGTTTATTGAACTTAATTCCAATCGACATCAACTTATAAATAAAATAAATAATATGCGAATACGTTGCAATGATTAATTTGTTATTAATATTCCAAGAATAAAAAAGAAATTATATATATATATATATATATATATATATATATATATATATATATATATATATATATATATATATATACAAAATAATATGTAATAAATATATAAACAAAAAAATAAATTACTGGGTTGTATTAGTATGTAAGAAAATATCTAAAATAATGTAATTTTGTATAAGTAAGCAATAATTTGACCCATCTTTTTACGATTAAATGTTTATTATACTTCATAAATTTTATTACTTACAAAATATTACGTTCTATCGAAAAAACCGATCAATCTTAAAAGCATACATGAAGAAAATTAAGTTGCATTTTGGTACATATTAGACTTTACTGGATTACGTAGCGCCTGAAATAAGCCCAGAGGCAGCCTAATTGCATTTTTATTAAAAGCTAGGAAAAATTGAGAAATTGAGATAGATGGTGTAGTGGATAAAAGTGTTAGGTTATTCATGGCAAAATGTTATACTTTATTGGATAAAAATAGTTTAAAAAAAAATATTGTAAAAATTAGGGGTAAATACACAGGAACCTACTGCTTATATAAATAAGGTTTTAAAATTATAAATATTTTTAAATTTTTAAATATTTTTAAAGGTCAAATTTTTATTTTTATTTTTAGTACAAATCCGACTTGAATGAATTATTAAACTGGATTCCGGCTTAAATCCAATTACTTCAACTCGGAATTGACTTCTGAAATCCTGGAATATTTTATCGAATTTGACTTAAAACGGCAAACCTAGATTCAAGTTGTTTATCGGAATTCCATGAAACTCGGAATGACTTAGATCAAACAATTTGAACTCGGAATTTATGTCTTTGAAATTGTACTGTTTTAGTAATGGGGTTTATCGGACTCAACATAGCCTTTTCCGCCCCTTCAAGCACAGAAGTTTGTGGGAACCCGCATTAGTTGGTTTATAACAAAATTTTGAAAGGTGGAATGTTTGGGGTGAAGTTTATTTACTTGGGGTGTCAAAAGCTTTTTTGGATATTTAATTTCAGGTATTCGTATAGTATTTGTTCCTGTGGTTTCGCCGATCTATCACAAACCTGCGCGTTCATTGTCAGTATTTTCCATATTTTTGAGGAGATACCTCAAAGGGCCGTGTCCTGTCAGAAAGTTCTAATAGCTTCTTGAGTAGGGAGGAGACGTATTGTTTCTGGTGCGTGAAACACCATCCGGAGGAGCTTAATTCAGAACGCTGGCTGTCAGACGGGAGTTATATAGGTACTGCGCAGAATGAAAAATGACAGCTGTCACCTGTCAAATTTTACCTGTCAACTATCATATGTCAAAACCCACCATTTAGCTTACGTTGATAAGATCTATTTTAAGGTCCTATACATGCGTAAAAAAATGGCGGCTGTCCCATGTCAAATGTTAACTGTCAACTGCCTTATTTCGGGAACCATGTAATAACGTTATTGTTACTTAGGTCTCTTAATTTATGATTATAATTACTTAAATCGTCTTTTAGCTGTTAAATGCTTTCTGTCAACTGTCATATCTCGGGAACCACGTGACTTAGAAATGATCTGTAAAGTTAAGGATACGTAACATAAGGTTTTAAATCAATTAGCGTCAGGACAGTTTTTTCGTTGGCTAGTTTTTGTGAGTTATCGACTAACATCGAAAATTGAACCCAATGATGATTAAAAATGAAACGTTGTTAACTTAACAGCTCATTTTTAAGTCACGTAGTTCCCAAGATATGATAGTTGGCATGATGTGCACATGTGATAATGATGATAGTTTACATTTAAAACGTTAAACACACTCTATCTCTCTCCAACCTATTGTATAATTCGATATGCACACTAGGAACTACAATATGGGCCTTTATGGTGTGTTTTAATTATTTTTTGACCTTGAAATCATTGGCAAAACCTCAATAACTATTCTCTTAATCTTTCTAGCAAGTTTTTTTTTAACTCCTATACTAAGGCCACAATGGTTGATTTTCCCCTTAGGAAATTGATGCCTCTCGCCTCGACAGCTGTAGCGCCCTTATGGTTTAGGAGAGCGGCATGCGGCTTTCACTATTTGATAGGTATGATGATATCACGTGAATATTGACATATGTCAATAAAAATATAATTTTTTATACCTTTTACTATGTCCTATTAGCATTTTATAGGTATCATTTTTTATATAATTTACATGCCCTTTCATCGCGTCCAAGTAAGATAAATTTCCTAAGTGATGTGGATATCAATTGGAGCCAACGGGTATTTGTTATTTAAGGGTTAATTTCAATACCTTATTCACCGATCGATTGGTAGGCTTTGAGATTTGAGCCGATAAATCCTAAATGCTATCCCAGGAAAAAAACGTCCTTGCGCTGATTGATTTAAGACCTTAAGCTACATATTTTAAACTTTACAGATCATTTCTATGTCGGAATTCCGAGTTGTAAGTCGGAATTCCGAGTTGTAAGTCGGAATTTTGAGTTGTAAGTTCGTACTAAAAATAAAAATTTGTGTGGCCGTTCTACGCCTTCGTAATTTTTATCTAATCAATGTATGGTAATTTAGTATTAAGGATAAAGACTACGTATTTCATTTTCCTAACTATTTTTATTTAATAAAGATACGATGGGTTCCATAATCTATGTTTAGTAAAGACTGTATTGCAGTTTTGTCGGTTTTAACTTAAGGGTTGACATTTTTTAAAGAAAATAGTACATCATAATTATCTTCTTTATTTTTAGATACCGTATACATGTCGGATAACAAAACAGGTTTGGAAATACTAAGAAAGCGTGTTTTACATAATAATTTTCTTGTGTATTTTACGCAGTTGTGTTGTTTAATTGTTACAAGCCCGTTAAAAAAAGTTATTAGTTTATCGTTCATCAAACACCTTTACCACGTCGAAAAACTGCTTTCAAGTTAAACAACGTCGAAACGAGGATAGGAGCCTGATGGATGACCATCGGGCGAAGGCCACGTGTGCGGTTCGGAATTGTTAAACAGGAAGTCTTGTCTAGCTAATATTAACCATATATATATATATATATATATATATATATATATATATATATATATATATATATATATATATATATATATATATATATATATATATATATATATATATATATATATATATATATATATATATATATATATATATATATATATATATATATATATATATATATATATATATATATATATATATATATATATATTTATATATATATTATATTTTTTTTTTATATTTTATATTTGTATAACGTCCATTGTCTAAAAGTTATATGAAATGCAATATACGCATATTTCAGTACAAGAACACTTTTGACGGAACTGAGGATAATAGGTTACACATCTAAAAATCCGGCACCCACGATAGCTAGTCTCCAAGTTTAAACAAACCTCTATGGGCCGTCATTAAAGTAAAACAAAAATAAATAAAAATAAAAAATCACCTGGATATAAATTATTTAATTAAATAACCGTATTAGGTTCTTCTTCTTTCCTGGAAGCCTTCTTGATTTACTAGCGGAGGCAGCCTCTTGGGCTTTTTGTGCCTAATCATCCATTATCTTTTATACCAATCCTGCCATTAGTCTCGTTTCTTCTTCAAGTATGTATAACCCCAAGACTGGTTGGTTGATATATTCCTATAGGCTCATTTTTGATTGCCCAAATAATGGTAGTTTTTTTGATTTAACGCTTCACATTTGCACAGGATATGGTAGGCTGTTTCTTTTCCCTCGTCGCCAGTGCCGGATTTAAGACTGTGGAGGCCCTTGGGCAGATTTCATGTGGATGCCCTAGTTCTTACCATTTAAAAAATGAGAAAACATTTACTTTACTTTTACAAATATATTTTAAATAATACTACCAATTAAAAATTAAAATGCATTTCTTACGAAATTAGAACAAAATACGAAAAACAATATCATTATAAGTTTATTAGAATGGAGTCAGATGCCCTGTCATTAAAGTTCTTGCACTTTTCTAGATTTTTTAATTGTTTGATTAGATCAGACATATCTTATTTCTTTAAAACATCGTGCTCAATACTCATTATAAGGAGATGATTTCCCACTCAGCCATTGACCCATTGAGATACTCCCTCAACATGGGGAGTAAATTGCAAGTGCTTATCAGGGCCATTTGAGATTTTAATATTTTACTGATTGCCGGATTGAAGTGAACAAATATAAATCAATAATTTCTGTTAATATTTAATGTAATCATGTTTGTACAAAGTATACTGTAGGTGAAGGTAAAATGCGAAAAAAAATATGAAAGGAACAGTTGTTTACTAGTCTGAATTTGATTTTTTTCCCGAAGTCTCTGTTGTGGGGGCTCCTCTTTTGTGGAGGCCCCGGGGCTGTAGCTCCGGTTGCCCTCCCCTTAATCCGGCCCTGCTCATTGCACATTCTGCCACTTGGGTCTCCATTGTATGAGCCTTTTTTGTGTAGGTGTGCCCTTAGGTTATCGTGTCCTGTTAGCAGCCCTACTGTTATGCAAAGTCTTTTTCCACTTTGTCTAAGTAGTTCCTCCTGATTTTTTGGATGGGCCCCTTATATAGCTTTTCCCATGTCTTATTCCACTGAGGCTCTCCCAGTAATCCTTGTCTTTGTTTCGGATCCATTCCCTAGTTTGCCCTCGTGCTGTGGTTTTGGTCACTCCAAGGGCAGGTTCTGGCCCATGGTGTGGATGACCCCTGTCTCGCTAGCTCATCCGCTTTTTCGTTGCCTTCTATCCCCAAATGTCCTGGTACCCACAAGAGAGTTACTCTGTTACGTTCTCGCAAGACTTCCAGTTTTTTTTAGCATTCCCATGTCAGCTTGGACTTTACCTTGGGGTTTACAAGTGCCCCTAGTGAAACCTGGCTGTCTGTTATTATGCAGATCGGCTTATTTTTAAAACCCCCCCCCTTATTTTCTTTTGCACAGTGCAGTAAAGCATGTATTTCTGTTTAAAATACAGAACTGTGTGTTTCTAGTGGAATGGATAATTGTAAATTCCTTATTTTACTGAACACTCGCGCTCCAGTTGCTGCTCGGTTTTGGAACCATCCGTATACCGGATTATGTCTCTAACCGTGCTCGGAAGATTTTCCTTCTTCGAGTTTAATTTAACTCAATGTAAACAAAAGTTTTTTTCCCATTTAAATAAATTAAAAAAAAAAAATAAATTAGGGGACCATTATTCCCTTATGACAAAATTAAATAGATGTTTAATTTGTAAAAAAAAATTTTTTTAATAATTGTCTAATACATATCTTTGGTGGTGGTATCCACCCGTACGAAATATTGTTTTTACGTAATTTAAAATTTATTTTAAAAATGAAAATTTCCTTGCCGTAAATTTAAAAATTTTCTACCCCGTATACCCGTATCTCATTATTATTTTTTTTTTAGATTAAATTTTGTAAGAGTTGTAAAAATTAATTATATTCAGTGAACGTCCAGCTTAGCATAATGTTTTTTTTTTGCACTGGACCAAGCAAAACGTTTGAAGTAAAAAAGCACAAGCTTTAATTTTTAACTTTAATTAAAAACGTTGATTCGGAAACAAAAATAAGCAAATAAAAAAACAGTCTACACACATGGATAAGATATATTACTAGAGATAAATAAATGGCTTTCGAAATAAACGTTCGGTGTACACAAATTTTTTAAATTTAAAACCCCTTCTTTTTTAATTTTTAATCCCCTTTTTTTTTGAAAAAACTTAATTAAAGGGGGTTTTTTAAAATTTTAGAAGCAATTAAAATCTCAAAAAATTTTATCTAGTTGAAGAATTGGTTGTATGGATCCCCCTTTTCCTTGATTAAAACAAAAGTTCCCCAAAGGTTAAAGACTTATCTTTAGTTACTTACTATTTTTTTATATATATATATATATATATATATATATATATATATATATATATATATATATATATATATATATATATATATATATATATATATATTTTTTATATATATAACAAAAAAAAAATTTTAAAATTTATTTTGAGGCAAAAAAAGCTTTAATCCCTACTAGGCGATTTTTTTTTTTTAAAAAAATCCCTTAAAATTTTGGTAAAAGGAAAAGACATGCTGTTATTTACCGGGAATTGGAAAATTTGCCGGTGAATTGAGTTGAAAATGATAAGACGTCGTTGTCTTAAATTTTCCAAAGCGTTTCCAGAAAAAATCGAAATTTTTCGATATTTTTAATTTTTTTTTCAAAAAACCGTTCGCTGGATCAAATTGAAATTTTAGTGTTGTT
>JAHBCN010009500.1:0-34883 GCA_019359885.1 Listronotus oregonensis
TATATTTCACTTTTACCCATATTTTTTAAAAAAAGTAGTAATAAAACCCAATTTTGAAAAAAAATTAACTTTTTGTGTTTTGGCTTTTCAGGTATTTTCTGTTCCCTTTTTTGTATTTTCTAATTTAAATATGAATGAAACTAATTCTGTTTTTAATTTTTTTTCAATTTAGGCGAATGCAGATTTAGAGTTGTGTTTTATTTAGTTTTGAAAAAGATCTAAACGTCAAAAATTTCCTTTTGGATTATTTTTTTTATTTAATTTTGGGTTTTTGGTCGTATTGGTTCTTACTGCTACTGCACCTTTATTTTTGTTCCTTTAAGTTCGGTGTGTAATTTTTTAGTTTCGATGGGGGTTTTTTCTATTGGTTTTAATGGTATTAATCTGCTTTTTCCCTTTTTTTCTAGCCCAGTGTTCTTTAAATAAAATATTTTTCTCAAGTCCAATTTAGAGCAAATAGCGAAAAGAGAAAAATGAAAGTAAAATTTTTTTTAAAATGATTTATTTATTGAGCTTTTATATATACTTTTTATGAACCTAGAATAAAAAATGGTTAAAGTCCAAGTTTTCCCAAAAAGGGGGGCCGTTTGATTATAAAAATTGTGAGTCCACGTGTAATTTTGCCTTAATGATATATTCTTAAGTAGTATTTTTTGGGAAAAATGAAATTTTTTTGTGGTTTTTTCTTTTTTTTAATTCATATCTTTTTTTGGGTGTTTTTTTATTTAATTTTTTTTGATACGGGAAAATTACAAATATGGCCCTGGTCAATCCTCATTGGATGATCCTGTACAAAGGGGGGAAGAACCATTTTTCCACGCCTTGGTATTTGTCAAATTACTGGGGCCCCAGTTTTCAAAGGGCACAAGAAGTATATTTTTATTACAATTTTTATTTTTCTTATTTTTAAATACCGTGGTTTACAAAATTGAAGTATTTTCTTTAAATTTTTTGAAGTAAGTTCGGGAATTACCCCATACGGGTGATTAAAAAAACATATGCCATGCTTAATGGCAGTTTTTCGGGAAAAAAATAAAAAAAAATTTTAAAAAAGAAAAAAAAAATTTTAGAATGGGATTTTTTTTTTTTCAAAAAATTTTTTTTCATTTAAATGAAACATGATACATTTAGAAGATTGACCAAATACACCTTCTGATCATAACCTTTTGTTAGTATTATGGCGTGGCTTCGGGATATTTTATTTATTTTTTAACCATTATATCATCATAACTTTTTTGCTCGCTTTTTTGGTATTAGTATTACTGATAATTTGGTACATGATATTTATTGTCTGCTGAATTAACTCAAAAAACCTAATGGTTTTTGAGATATTCTAATTTTAAGCTTGCTCGGTACGAAAAGACCAGTGGCGGATCTAGGATTTTCATAATTTATACCATATACCTATTGGCCTTAGGGGATAACATAGTTAAAAAAATCATTTTGAGTTTATGAAGAAACTTGATTTTTCTGGGTGCTCCAGAAAAAAATCGAACTTTCAAAAGCAAATCTTCTATTTATATTTTTTTTCGTGTATTTGATTAAATTTTATTGTCAAATCCCAAATAATTTCTCAAAAATATCTGCATTTTTCTTAAAATTGGAGGCGTCTGAAATATTTGCATAAGAAAATTGATGAGGGAAAAAATTTCAACTGTCTACGATTTTTAGAAAAACATATAATTCTGCAAAATCTGACGATAGAATTTAATCAAATTAACGAAAAAAATACAAATAGAAAATTCGCTTTTGGAACTTAATTTTTTTCTAAATGAGGGCAAATCTAAAAAATAATTTTTTTTCGCAAATTCTAAAATGAAAATTTGCCTTCCAAAGTATTCCCCTGAGGCCAATAGCACCAAGTGTATTTCCTATGTCACACTTTTCAAAAGTTAAATAAAATCCCTAGAGAATCCTGCTCAAAAGTAGGTATTAGTAACATTTAAATTAACGACGGTGTATTTTGCAAAAAAAAGGTTCAAAGTGTCCACACCTTCCTCGAATATATGCATTTAATCTTTGTTTACTCAATAGTTTTTTCTGAAAAATTGGAACTGTTAATAATTTTAAATATTACCCTTTTCGTACCATGCAAGTTTAAAATTAGAATATCTCGAACGCCGTTAAGTTTATCGACTTAATTCTAGAGTATCCCTTTTGTGTAAAAAACTACAGAAAAAAGGTATTATTACTTACTATTACCAAATTATCAGTGGTACTAATACCAAAAAGTTAAGTTAAGTTAAGTGGGGCCGTTTTGGAGCTTAATTTACATAACATTTCTTTTCTGTTTCTGACAAGGAATCTTCCTTAGAGATGGTATATGATTTTTAAATCAACCTGTATATTAGATTGTATAGATGTGGGTTAAAACCTACAGAAGCTTAAACAAATTCCCACAATGGAGATACAGCCTCCTGTTTCAATTAAAATTAACAACTATGTAACGAAAAACTTTCAGGACATGGTCAAATCACTTGATTAAAACAACGCATTATTTCTCACCAACATTTAAATATTATAGGTACCAACACATACATAATATAGCTCTTTGCAATACCATTTAAGATTAAAAATCTTAAAACAAGTTTTGCGTTGTCTTACGTCCAAAATGTTGCGAAAACCTAAATGAAATTGATTCATGTTGTCGGTGCTCGTGTTCTTGACAAGTTTTTTTAAATGTTAACCGCAAAAGAAAAACATTGTTGCTATTCTACAAAGTATTGTTACGTAAATAAAAAATCGTTTAACACATAAAACTGACTTTACATACACTGCTCATAAATTTAAACGTATATTGACTGTTCCCTTAAAAATTTAGATTAGTTATAAGAAAAACAAAAAAACCTTATCAACAATAAGTTACAAGAATTATTTATGCACAGTCTTTCAAAAAGTCCCGCAACGGACCCGTATTTTGCAAATGCCTGATTTGATGACAGTATGCAATGTTGCCAAGTGTACACTTTTTGAGATAAAGCTGGCAATTTCGTTTTTTTTCGACACAAAGTAGAGTATAATTTTATTGCAATTTAGCGCACTGCTATTACTTAAACCTCCAAATGTTAAAATTATACCCTATATAGTTACAGAAATGTGGAAACGCTAAATTTTCATTCAAAAATCCTAAAAGTGCCTTGTAATTTGCAAACGGCAGAAAGATAAAAAGTAAAAATTAAAAGATGATATTTTTAGGATACATCCGATTTAAGAGGTGAAGCAGACACTTTGTTTTTTTTTTAAATATTAGTCGTTTACTTTTATTGGAATGAACTCAGCACACCAACATTACTAAAACCTCCAAATATTAGATCTTTATTTACAGTAATTTTTAAAAATATGAAAACTCTTACATTTAAAAAAAAATACCTACATCGATATTAATAATGTTGACAAACGATTTCAACGTTGCCATATTTCAGAAACTACACAAAATAAAGTTTTGAAATTTAGATGATTTGGTAACAGCGGCATGCTGAAGTCAATGCAATAAATATAAACTGGTATTTGTATTTGAAAAAAACAAAGTTATCTACTTTATCCCCAACAGTGTACATTTGGCAATATTGCAGATATTATCATCGAATTTGGCGTATCCTAAAACCAATATATAATGTTTACATGTTTTCTTTGTGCCATTTGCGAATTACGAGGAAGTACTAGGATTTTTAAATAACATACAGAGTTGTCATATTTTAGATATTACACAGAATAAAGTACTGATATTTTAGTCGAATCAATGAATACAAAACAGGCACCAGAAAGTCCTCAAGAACAGCCCGATTTTGATGATATTTTTTTGAATATATGGTTTTTTAACATGTTTTAAATCAGTAACCTTTAAATCGGGGACATAATTATTTATATCGGGTGACAACAAAACCACTACCAAGTTCCTTTTTTATTTTCTTGAGTAAAAACTTATCCTTTTAAAAATTTTTGAATAATGTATTGTGTTATTAGATGCCGATTTTGGATATAACATCTGCTCATCACTTCTCGTTTAACAGAAAGTCCGTAAACTTTGATATTTTAAAATGGACATTTTTAATCGCCATTTTTTTAAAAACGAACCATGATTGGATGAAAATCAGTACGCCACTGGAATATATATAAAAATCTACAGAATATTGCCATTTACAGTTTTCCTTTTGTCTTTAATAATAACCGATATACATGCCACATAAAATTGACAAAAAGTAAACAACCCTTGTACCTCCAAAACAAGTCGGGTAAGCCTTGAAATGGTAACACATTTAAATTTATTTTAAAAAATCCGTCCTGAGAATGTACCGGGCGCAAGGAAGTTTAAAGGTGTATGTAAGCCCAATGCTATGGCCCATTAGATCAAAAAATGTCCAGCCTAGTATGGAAATAATTGTCAGAGTTGGCCCCGCCGATTCTGAGCAATAACAAAATTCCACGAAATAATTTAATGTGTTGTTTACTTACACACTGATAAATCAGTGTGAAGTTAGCCAACACATTATAATTTTATGAGCCGGAGTACCGTTTTTTGGATTGATCAAAACCTATTTTAGTGATTAGTGTTTATTAAATTGTGACTATAATTTTGTGTTTATTGTTTGTTACTTATAATATCGTAACAAAATAACTAGAGGATGTATGGTTTTGTCTTGTAAATCCAAGGGTAACATAACGCCTTTTTTAACTTTAGGTAAGTATTTTTTATATTTAAATTAGGTGCTTCTTATAAGACGTAACGTTAGGTAACCGAATAAATAATAATATATCAATTATGAATAATAGAAAATGAAAATTTCATAGGAAATATTAGTGAGAAAAGTAAGGCAATCTTAACTATCTTTTAGATGATTTCCACAATGTTTATGTATTTCTGTGGATTATTAAAAAGAAATAAGGTTTACATTTAGGTACCTTTATTTCATTTAATAATTTAGTACACTCTTTTAAAGGATCAAAATTATTGATTACTGGGTAGACCAGGCAAATTTTTAATATATACAGGTCCCTCTAATTGAATGAAAGGAAGTACATTTTGTAGCTGGTTTTTTGGGCGCTGATTACAAATCTAAAAAAAATTCGGCAATGTTTCGTTTTCGAGATATTCATCATCAAAATCGAAAATCAAACTAACCTTATTTACCCTATTCCTACTCTTTTTTGCACAAATTCTTGATTTTTACACTAAATTGGCACACAATATTTCGTCAAAACACCTTTTAAAAACTTTTTTTAATGTTTATTTTACACCTCTTTTACACTTTTATTTTTTAAGCAAATATGGCTGCTGCCTTTGAACTTAAAAGTTCGCAATTTAATGGATAAAAGATAAAATAAATAAAAAATACAAGGTTTTAAAAGGTGTTTATAAAATATCGTGTGCCACTTTAGTGTAAAAATCAAGAATTGTGTACAAAAAGAAAGGGAGAATATAGTGAAAATGAGGTTAGTTTAATTTTCAACTGATGATGAAGATCTTGGAACGAAACGTTGCCGAAAAGATATTTTTCCAGATTTGTAATCAGCGCCCCAAAAAACCCCTGTATACCAAATTTGATCAAAACTGGAGAGGAGGCAACTTTCGAGACAATACCATTTGTTTAAAAATAAATTAGATTTAGATTAGGTTTCTAATCTTGCATTATCAACTTTAAGCTCGACATACTGTACACATAATATTTAACGGATACTGTTACAATGGATACTCAGGTACCAAAGGTTACTAAACATTTTTAACCACTGTTATTCTGTCTCATGAATGTTTGTTATTAGTGAAAAGTATATGCCTAAAAAGCAGTTATAAAAATTTTCACTTTTTAATGTACAACCAGAATCTTAGGATTGGATTAAACTCATTTACACTATCTTGCCCTTCTTTTATCACAAAATTGGTGATAAGTACATAATACTATCATACAGTGTTTGAAATTTATTTTAAAAAATCGTGTTTTTATTTATTCACAAAGATTTTTGGTAAAAATACAAAACTTCCAAAAATATCGACCATTTAAATAGAAGGCAGTAAAGTGGCGCCATCTATTCTTTCCATATTATATCAGATGATATAAAATCTAATATTACACAATAATTTTAAATATTCTATAGTAGTATCCTTTAATAACCAACAATTTTGTGTAAAAAATAAAAAAACAGTGAATGTTGGAATTTGACATTTGATGATGTCAATTTTATAGATAGTAACAAAGAATTATGGAAATCCGGCCCTGACCTACTATTCATTGCGCAAATTCCGCGGGGCCAACCCCCCTATTCCCGTTGCCCTGCACGCCTGGGCAATTTTGTTCTACAGTATTGGGCTTCATACACCTTTAAACTTCCTTTGACTGGCATAACAAAATAGGACGCCGGCTATTTTGGAAACTATTTATTGCACAGCGTTGGGGAAATAATATTTTAAGTAAAAGAGCTCTAAAGAAATAGCTCGATATTAATTTGAAGTTTCTTAAACTATCACAAGATACAAACGCAGAGGTTGCGCCATCTAGTGCACATCAGCAAAAACTCCAACTCAATTCTGCATCAGTTTGGTTAAGGACTTCTTGTCGTATTTCCACAATAAGGAAGATGATAAATGATGCAATTTTCAAATAGCTCCATCTCTCACATCTTTTATTGAAAGTGCTTTAAATGGATACTGGTTTAAAAGAAAATTAAAGCTCTTGTTTCCTTTTCGGTGTCGGATAGTTAGTAGTTCACCAACTAGCGAGCGTTGTTTAAAGAAAACTCGGGTTTTTGAGATTTTTTGAAGAAAGTTAAATATGACGATATGATTTTTTTTTGCAGATTTGGGACAAGAAAAATATTCACCTAAAACCGCGTTTTGATATCTACATTCATTTTCGAGTTATTTCAAAGTAAAGTGTTTTTCAAATGATAAATAATATTAACAGTTGATCAAAACAGTTCAGACAGAGTAAAAGAATAACTTTAGAGTAAAAGAAAATACTGGAAACTATACACATCAAAATTATCTAGGGAACAAGAATGGAATTTGTGATACTTTTTAAAAAGTGATTTATTTTCATTTTCGTTTTTTTTGCTGAACTTTTCTTATAAATTCTATTTTTTTGTTTGGTAGTCTTCAAATAAGAAAGTTTCAGACAAGTCAGAGAAATATTCAAAGTATATAATCTACCCAAAAAAGTTATAAGAAAATTTGATTCTTGTTCCCTTAGACAATTTTACGAGTGTATTTTAAAGCTTGGATTGTATCCACTAGAGAACAAATGAATAATCAAAAACATGGTCGCAGAGGCATTTATTAACTTAATTTAAATATATTACCAAGTAGGTTTGGAAATAAAACAAGAACAAAAAGATTAGTAAACGACATGACTATTTAAGTTAACAGTTGTTAGTTCCAATTCAATTTTTTAATAAGTGTTACCATATTAGGATCTAATCTGCATAAAAAATTAGATTTCCAAATGAAGAAATATAACATGCAATGTATTTATTTAATAATTAGAGTGAAACTGACAACTGTCAACTTAAATAAGTCATGTCGTTTTCCGATATTTTGTTCTTGTTTTTATTTACAAGCCTACTTGATTAATATTTAACTTAGAATTAATAAATGCCCCAATCACGACATCATTATGTTTTCGATGCGACATACCTTCAAGCGAAGAAGGTAAGAACAGTAGGTTCATATTTAATGTGAGATTTTAACATTTTTTTTTTCTTTTTTAAAATCAACATCTAGGCTAACTCCATAAATGATCTGGTGTCCCAACCTGTGATGAATGAAGGAAAGGGATTAAGATTGAATACTATTTTCAAGGTTTTAGGGGCCAAGGAATTTAAAAATTATATTGTATTTTTAATATATTTCACTTTCTGCACGTGAACCTATTTTAATAGTTTTAAGTAAACAAAAGAGAATAATGACGTCATATACCAATGTAGTAGCGCCAAGTAGGACATGGATAATAATTTTCGGGGTTAACACCACGAGTGCTTAAGAATTACCGATAATTTTCATGAAAGCTTGTTATTTATAATTCCATGAGTTCAAAGAACGAGTGGAATTTGTATAACAAGCTTGAATGAAAATTATCTGGTTAATTTTTATGCACGAGCAGTATTTGGGGAGAATATTTCTAGAATGGAGAAATATGGGAGTATTATACTATTAAAATTTTTTTTTTGTCATACAATTTTCAGTTGCATGCAACATAATTAAAACTATAACTGAAATCGTTTTTTTAATTACTTTTTTTATTTCTTCATCGTGTACATGACCAAATCGACTCATTTTGACTGATTCTGACGTTTCTAATTGACAATACAAACAAACAGGTTCGATTGTTCTGTGTTTAGCAGAAATACCACGTTGTCTAAGCAACGTGAAATTTCCGCTGAATTTTTTTATTTTTAACGAGTCTTATGGGCAAATTTATACATAAGTGAAATATTGAGGTAAATAATAATTAAATTAAAAATTATCTCCAATTTGGTATTGCAAATAAAAAAAATATTAGTCGACCCCATAATTCAAAGTAACAATAATTAAATTAGTAAAACTTGTATATTTCCTAATAATCTACTAATAAATAACTTATTATTACAGTCACTGCAAAAGTATTACTTTAACCACGAGTAAAACATACCATTAAAACTAATTATTAATAATTTATTAACGACTATGCTCGCATGAGAACAAAGATTTTCCAGCAATGCGATTGTATCATTGTTCAGGATTAAATAAATTATTAAAAGATTATTGTTTCTTATTTTCTAATAGCTAAATTACATAATAGTGTGAGGTAACTGATATATACAGCAGCTTTTAAGATTTAAGAATGCAAAAGAAATGTTATTTAACAAGAATAAAATATTACATGTAAAGTTTTGATACTTAAGGTTAAAAAGAAAAAAAAGTCTAAATTACCACAGAGTGTGGCTTTCCTATCTTTCTGCCGGCGCCGGTTCTTCATAAAGGGGCAGGCCTGTGCCTAAATTAAGTACAGGCGCCTTGAAAGCCTCTTTTGCCTGGATTTTAAGGCTTCTAGGCAGGTTGTTGTTTCGCGAGGGAATTAAAATATGTTTGACGCTGCGTGATTGTGGTCATCTTTAATTTCTTGTATATAAAGGAACTGTTTACAACTTAGCATTTTAAAAAAAATGCTGGGCAATTTTGTTTGAATATTAAGCAATTCTGGGCTTTTTTATTTTTTCTGTACTTTACTTACCGGGCCCACGGCCGATTTTATAAAAATTTTGTATACAGGGGTTTTTTGGGGCGCTGATCACGAATCTGAAGTCAAATTTTGTCGGACTTCGCTGGTTTTTGAGTTATAAAGCCCCAATTCTCGACCTAACCTGCAAAACTTTCCTAAAATTCCTCCTTTTTTAAAATTGATACAACTCAAAATGGAAGATTTTATGAAAATAAACTTATTATTTTATAAGATAAATTTAATTTTACCTTTATTTAACAAATATTTTTAATAAAAAAAGCACAACAAACACTTCTCAAAAATATTATTTTTGCTTTAAAAAATGTTAACAAAATTGTCTAGGATTTTAGAATGTTTATGTTGGCAGGCCATGGACCCGCGAAACAATTGAATGGCCTACTTTATGAATTCGAATTATTTTTATTTTTTGCGATTTCAATTTAAAAAGTAAGCGCATTCAATTGTTTCGCGGGTCCATGGCGTACCAACATAAAATTGTCTAAAATACCTAGACAATTTTGTTGACATTTATTAAAAATGCTATTATTTTAACAATATAATTGTTAAATAAAGGTAAAATTAAATTTATGGTATAAAATAATAAGTGTATTACCATAAAAATCTACCATTTTGGGTGTAATCAGTTTTAAGAAGGACCACCAACTTTCATTTTTGCACTACTGAATACACTATATAAAGTTTGCTTAGAAATGCATAAATGCCGGCACCCTAGACTATACGACGGGGAATCACTGGCTGCCGGCACCGGTAATTTTAGGTAGTATAACTTCATTAAAAGCTTTTTTTAAATCTTAAATAGTTTAAGTGGTATCAAAAGCGAATCCCTTAACACATCCTTTATGCTATAACCAAAGTATCGCATAATTTTTAAAAACTAACCAGAACTAAATTAATTTTACCTTAACTTATACGCATATTCCGATTCTATAGACGCTCGATCCTCACAAAATGTCCATATTTTTCTAAAAAATCTATTCCTTTCATTGTGTGTATCGAAAGATTATCATATTGATCCTGAAAAACATAGGTACAATTTCTCTGGGTGATGAAACATTTACAGAAAAAAAATAGTAAAAACCTTATAATTTTACAATACTTATAGAATCAAAATGAGATGTAAATGATTGTTCAATAAGTTTTGTCGTCTTATAAGAAATAACACTATTAGGCTTGTTGATTTATTTTTTTTAAATGGTAGTACTTTTATGAACACCTGTAAAGTTTTATACACTTAGGTAGTTATGTAGTTACAGTTATTTAAAATTTAAGTGTGATGGCATAGGTGACAACTGAAAAAAAAATGAATATAGTGCAGTGATAAAATTATTTTGAAAGGTGTAGCACCAAAACCAGGCGTTTTTAAAATATTCAAACACCAAAAATCGTAGTTAAAATACAGATGGGCTGTGGAAGATTGTTGCGTCGATTAACCGCAAGAGATTTAGTAGAAGCCCCAAGGATTTCATAAGCAGTGTGAGGCATATTTTGGCTAAAATTTTGGGTTTCAGAAAGCTTAATGTACAATGGCTTAATGGGTGCTACATTTGCTAACAACGGAACAAAATGACGTTCGAATGCAACTATCTCATATGTCAGTTTTTTATACTGTTTAAAATCAGAAATCTTTTAAAGCGGGGCAGAATTATTTATACCAGATGACAACGAAATCACTACCAAGTCGTTTATTTTCTTGAGTAAAAACATATCTTTTTAAATTTTTTTAATAATATATTGTGTTATTAGATGGCGATTTTGGATATAACCACATCTGCCGATCATCCGGTTTAACAGGATGTATAATTTGACATTTCAAAATGACATTCAATCGTAACGAAGAACAATAATTAACAATGGTATAGGTATAGGATATAATAAGGTTTTAATACATCTTAGGTTTAAATTTAAACATTTGGTAGATTCTCTAAATAAAATGTGGTACACACAAGGTAATCCAACTTCTGCATTTTACCTTAGGTCCATGAAGGAACTGCGATGTCACGAGGCATTTAAATAATAGAAGTGGTTTTGATTAGTTCTGTAGGAATTTAAATGAGATGTTGTTTTGGCGCGGGCGGTTTCTATTTGAATTTAAAATACTTATAGCTCTGTTATAAAGTTTCGTAGCAAAAAAATGTTTTTCAGGTGTAGTATTTAGATACATATTAGGGTTATTTTAGCCAATAAAGAAAATATGTGCAAGGCGCTATTTGTGTCTATACCGTAATTTCTGGATATTTGAGCACTAAATCGTCTAAATTTGTTAACTTTTATTTATTTAGTGTTGTATGTAATAAAAGTCGTCATAACGGGACTGTTTATACTAATTTAAAGTCGGTAACTTATTTCGCAAGAAACCTTATCTTTAGTAACAGAAAAAATAAATTAATCGTTGGTCTGCCCCGGGTAAAAGCGTAAACAAATAATAGGCTTCTGGTTTTCAGTAACACGCAAACAATGAGCCTATAACATGAAGCAGAATATAAATTTAAAATGCATTGACCCCTGAGAAAATACATTCTTGCATAAAGAGCCAACGTACCCTTCCTGTTGCGTGAGGTCACGAGTATGGTTAAAAGGGAACATACTTATAGCTAGTTAAGAGTCATGGACTGTGGGATTTTTGGAATAATTGAAACTATTTACGAATATTGCATAGTATTTCAAAATATTTTCAAATGATTGATGTTCACTTATTACCACGTTTTTGCGACTTCCGTAAACCCCTTAGAATAAATTATAGTTAAAAAAAATTAAAAGCACGCTTTTATAGCAAACCGACTAAAAAGTAGAAAAAATAATTATAGTAAAAAAGCGTGGGCTGTTAATATTAAATGTTGCAATTATTCTATTGGTAAGCTATTTTACAGAATTAGAGTTATGAAAATGGGTGATTCATGAGGAAATGTCAATACTTCCAGGTACGTAGTCAGGGTCCAAAAATAAACATAAAAGTCTATACAAATATGGGTCAGCACAGGCCTTTTTCCGAAATACAGGTTGTTAAAGTTTTTATTTAATTTTTCTATATTTTAAACAAAATCTACGATAATGTAAATATTGGAGTAAAAATTGGTAAAGGGTTTTTGGTATGACGGATTCGAACCTAATCTTAGTACGGCTTAATTGTAGGGGGTGCCACCTACACGTCTTTTTACCATTTAGAACAAACACAACTTTTTGGTACGGCCCTGTATTAAATTTTTAAGTAAATTAAATAATTGTTTTGTCATTTTATATCAAAAAGGTATACCTGTTAAAAGTTGATATGAGCAACCGTTTTCGAGATATTTGGATTTAAAATAATTACGACGCAGTTGATTTAAATAAATTTAAAATTTAAATAAAAATTGAAAAAATAAAATCTATAATTAAACAATATATATTTTAATTTCCAATAAAATTATTGTTCTTCAATTATGTTCATCAAAACATAAGCTAGGTTTTATAATTTTCATCAAATACACATAAAGTGAATATGCATGTACTTTAACACCCTGTATTTCGGAAACGAAGGCCTTGCGGACCCATATTTGTATAGACTTTTATGCTTATTTTTGAACCCTGACTACGTACCTGAAGTATTGACATTTCCTCATGAATCACCCTGTATAGTAAATTAAACATCACGCTTTTTTTACTATAATTGAATTATTTTCTACTTTTGTGGTTTGTATAAAAGCGTGTTTTATAAGTTTTTTTTTTAAAATATCTTTATTTCCTTATTTTTTAGCCCCCAAAAAAACATCCAAATTGGGAATGACGGTAAAAATTTCATTTTGAAAGGAATTTTTCCTTGATCCTAGTCAGTACCTTAGCATGAATACACAACGGGCCTACTGAGGCACAGATGTAGTGATATTTATCACCCCCACACTTTCGAATACCTTAGGGATGAATTTGAGATTTTAGGTCACGCCCTTTTACCCCCCGTGCAAATTTTCAAGTTATCAGACTTCTTGAAATTCTTAAAATTGTTGAAAAATTTCGTTACATAGATACATACGGGTCAAGCTAATATAAGTGTGTTGAAAAATTATTTTTGCTCTACAAACTAGTTTTTATCACATTTTTTTTTAAACAGAACAGCTCCATACCCATCTTTAGGAAATATGTGAATGTTTTTTAAAATTTTTGACGAAGCAAATCGCATGATGCGCATCAAATATAATGGAATTATTGACACCTTTGAGTATTTTAGTAAAGCGCACCGTACCAACATTGGAGGCTCCTGGACGATTTTGGATGAACCCAATTCTAAAATACCAATAAATAATTTTGGCTTGCATTTCAATTTCCAATCTCGTTTCCTTAGTTGGCTTTTTTTTTTGGTTGGGACTGGTGGGGAATCTATAAATTCGGAAGAATTATCTGCCCATTTAGTTTTATACGTTTTTATTTTCAGTTAAAAGGTGCAGTTTTTTGTAGGCAAGTAACAAGAGCCAGCTGCGTCAACCGACTTCGATCTGATTTTTTTATGTAAGTTTAAAATTTGTTGCTTGGACCGCAACGTTTGCTGGGTTTAAAAAAACAGTTTTTCCTAATAAAATAAAATAATTTTTCTAATAAATAATGAAATAGAAGATATTCTTAAGAAAACAATTTAATGTGCATTCATAAAATATACAAAAAACTCTTTCAAGTTATCAAAGAGCTCAAATAAACCACCTTCTTGAGCCACAAAATTACCAAGATTGTATAAAAACGCCTTCTGATATTTGCTAGAATGTTAAGGGTAATAATCCTAAAAGAATTCTCAATTTGTAATTGTAATTTTTGAGATTAATAGCCCTATTCTCCTGGAAACCATAATTTCTGATTTTACGTGACCCCAGAGAAAAAATCGTTGGGTGAGACCATGAAGTGGAAATGTCGATTTATCAGGTAAAAACAATGTTTCTTATAAATGCATTGTTATTTTCATTTCCATTACAGTTTTAAAAAATTGTATTTGTCTAAATGATCATCAGGGTTAATTTCGTGGGTTTTTCTTACTTTGTAGAGTATAAATTTTTTTCAGCACTCTTCCCACTGATCTTTTGCTACAAATCAACCTGTTCTGCAATTGTATTAATGGAAACTGTAGGATTTTTAATAACACTTGTCACTACCATAATTTCTTTCATTTTCCTTTCCTGGTTTTTTTTCTGGGCACTATCATGTTTATGTTTTCTTGGAGTTAAACAACCAAATGTCAGAAAGTTTTTAATGACTCGGTAAATAGTGGAAATCGTGGGAGTCGGCTTAGTTATAAATAAATTAATAAATAATTCCCTAATTCCCTAACAGGATTTCACGGTGATACCATTCAAATATTTTAATTTTCTCTTTCAGTTCGTAAACATCCATTACTAATAATAATTATTTTATTAAAAAAACTTTTTGGTCGTAAATATTCGACACTGTACAACTATTGCTGTCGAGCGTTCGATACTAAAGAATTATTTTAGAAATAAACGTATTGAATTGTTTGCTGGAAGATTATTGATCGATAAGCAATGCGTGCGGCGTTTTTAGGTACATCCAAAATCGTCCAAGATTGTCCTATGTTCGCAGTACTCTGCGCTTTACTGTAGATACTTTGTATGAAACCAACATATCCCCACTATTTGTTCTAAAGCTTTTATACGATGTCAGATTACATTACTAAAAGATATATACAAAAAAAACTCTTCTTTAAGATATCAAGAACCATTATACATTATCAAAAAACAAAAGTAACTTTCAGACCATCATAAAAATTGTCTCGGCTATTTTTTTACGTCGAAGATAAAACGCCATCACTTAAAAAATCTGGGGTTTATAGATTAAGCTGAAATTAATACAACAGCTTATTCATAGGCCAGACGGTACGAATTTTTTAAAATTAGGTTTAAAAGACAATAAACTCAGGTCACTTGTTCCCAGATATTGACAATCTAAAAATTTTATATACCCTACTAAAAAGTAAAAAAACTTAACATCATGAAGTCAATTAAAATTTCAAAACATAATATAACTCTATAATAAATGGTAACAGTTCTTTAAATTATTTTATATTTTTATTAAATTTGCAAATTCCTAATTCGCACAGTCTTGGTGTCCTAATAAGCGTTTGTCTTATTACCTGAATTATAACACGAATTACAGACTGGTCCAATTTTGAGCTACAAATTATGTATAGTATCTAAATAATTACAATGGAAACTTTTTACTTAACCGTTTGATAAAATCCAAAAAATATCAATAGTTACATTTTATCGGGTGTTTTCTGGTTTCGTACACTCGCGTTTCGTACACTTCAGAAATTGACCTGAAATATTCTCGTTTTTTTTTGCTGCTCGTTTCGTACACCTACCATTGTGACGACCCAAATAACCAATAGTCCAGTAATTGAAGGGAGCTGTAAATTAATCTGTACAGTTTTCCTTTATGGCGCAATTCTTAGGTGTTTTAGATGGAGCGAAAAAAAGTTTATCAACATTAACAGGTGGGAAAGAGCAGAAAATGGCCCCTTGAGGCACGAAAAATGGGTTTTCCGCTAATATGTGCCAAAATATAAGAGTTGGAGAATTTTTGTTTTGAAAAAAAATGAAGATCGTCTTGTACAAAAATGGTCCTTATAACTTTTTTTCTAAAAATCGATAGTTTTCGAGATAACGGGACCCAAAAATCCCCTCATTTCAGCTGCCGCTCTACCGCTAGAATGCCGCTATCTTCATTGATTCACTTATAAGCCGGCGGACGAATTGTTGTATGTGTACATTTTTTTATCATTCAAAGTTCATCGGAATGGGAAAACCCGTACCTATCATTGCATATGAGTTTGGGTCCATTCTGATTTTTCTAGAATATTAAAAAAAGCGGTCAAAGTTTTTTACAATATTTTAAGAGTATCTCATTAATTTATTGATATTTTTTGAAAACATGGTTTATTATTAACATTTCTTTTTTATAATGAGACCAGCAAGGGTTTAATGATTCCAGAAAATTTCCTTCACGATCTTTCTTGCGTTTTGATAAAAAATTGATTTGCCCATCTGCATTTTTTAGTAAGAAACTACTACTACCACATCTATCCAGTGTGGAATGTTATGGATTTTCGACAGCCGTTTTGCAAAAATTTGGTGTTGCGAAAAAATGGTAAGAACCATTTTGTAGATTTCGGGGTGATTTTTTTTTGTATGAACAAAAGTTCTCTTATTCGCATATTTTGGCAGATATTCGCGGGAAACTCATTTTTGGGACTTTGGGGGGCCATTTTTAGCGGATTCCCACCTCGGAATCGTGATAAATTTTTTCTCGCTCAAAAGCATCCGCGAAGACCTAAGAATTGCGCTACAAATGAAAACTGTACAGATTTATTTACAGCTTTGGGTACTTTCAGGTCTTCAGTTACTGGGCTACAACCAAATAAATACCATATTAAAAATTAAAAAAAAAAAATTAATAACTTCTACATAGGGATAATTTATAGAAATTCAAAAGCCCTCAGTTCTTATCGGTAGTGGTTGGTTCTGGTTAGTTAAAGCGGCTTTTTATTTTCCCTAATTATATTTCAGACGTGATAAATCACTAAAAGTATAAACAGTTAACTTTTCCATTTAGGTAGATAGTTAAAACATATATTATTATTAGATTATTTTAATATCACTATTGTTCAAATAAATATTTTATGATTCTGCAGTTTATATGTGAACAAGGAATATTTTAATATTTAGTTATAAAATAAGGTTTAATTCATTTTACCATATTTTACGAACCATCAGAGACATTAACCTACCTCAGTATTTGGTGTACGAAAGATATCGGAAACTGAATAATTATTTCTCTGTACAAAATAAGAATATTTGGGAGAAACTTTTGAGGTGTACAAAACGCGAGTGCAATGAACAAGAATAAATCATTTAGGTTTAGGTAGATTAGCCATATTATTTTTTTAATTAATTAAACTATTAGAATAAGAACTTTCTATTGCACAATTGCCGTACTGATTTGGGTGGTTTCGGGTACAGTGCGCAATTCCTGTCAAAAAGGTTGTGTATACAGGTATAATTTAAAGCGCCTCCTTATTTGTAAAATTAATACAAATAGATGTATCCTGTAGTTTCAGTTATTTAGTTCAAAAATGTATTAATGCTACGAAACTGATACGATCAACGACAGTGCCGAATTTATTGACTGCTACGCGCGTATAGCATACATTTTCACTAATATAGCTACGTTCGATCGATATCAGCGCTGACCGTCGGTCGAGCACTAAATCCAGCCTAAAGAATAAAATATGTGTTTTGCCTAACTAGAACTAGCAACCCAACTACTAATATGCTCTCGTATACACAGGATCCAATGACCTACACCCACATATCGCAACATCCTTAAAAATCATTTTGTTTCTTAATAAGCTACGCAGGGATTACAGAAATTATTAGAAAATGAAACTAGCATGATTCAATCGATGATATCACAAAGCAGCCAATGGTAAATAATCGGATATATCTCGGTCCAATAATTAATTAAACATAGAGGCGGAAATCTAAACATGATACGACTGAAGCGAGATCATATAATATGAATGTTACTTAAACGAGAGGAAGGGCCCTCTCCTTTAATAGAAAATCAGTTTTAATATAATTTTATTCACTTTGTAAAAATAAAAATGTACCCGGTATTGAATATCAGGGCGGGACATAAGGAATCCCAAAATAATAAGAAACGATTAAATATTGGGTCCCCTATTATTTTTGGACAAACATATTTTAAAGGATTAATAAGAAGCATTAAAATTTAAAACCGTAAAGATGAAACTTACTTAGCGGCTTTCGGTGAGCCGATTTTTTTTTATTCTGGGTTAGGCCACGAAGACTTAAAGCATAAGTACCATGGGTGTCTTAAGTTAAGTAAGAGACAGTTTATTAACATGTTACTTAAAGATTTCGAAGTTTGGAAGAAAAGGAAAGAATTTTACAGGCAGAAAATTTCACAGCTTAGACACACTAAGGATGAAAGAACGAACAAAGTGGGAAGTTCTGGTTTTCTCCGGATAGATTTTAAAGGCATGGATAAAAATGTCACTTTGTTACTTTAGAGAAGGAATAATATTGGCTAATTCCTCTGAGAACGAAACCTTAAAAATACCTATAAAACAGCAAGAGGTCCCTCAAAGCACGTCGCCGTTAGTGAGCTAAAAAAGAAAGCTTTTTAGAAGAATGGGGTCATTAATAAGGCCAACGGCTCTCTTTTGAATGGAAATATGTATACCTTCTCCAGATATGAAAACAATATTTCTAGAAAGAGTCTGTTTTGGGATATCTACCGAGCAAAAAGATTGGAAGGGGAGAAGACTTTCTGGATCAAGAAAGAAAACCGATCTTTTTCAAAGCTGCTGTGGTTATGGATATACCTAATATGCTTGTGTCAGATCGTTTTCAAAGATACTTCCCTACCACAAAAAATGATCCTTTCTTCGCCGCCCATGAGTAAATGATGCGTACTGGTAGACTTGTTTCGTGACAGCAAACATGACAGATTTTAAGAAGCGTTAAGCTGGATAAGATTATTGGTGCTACCATCCAAAATCCATTGGTCCTGTAATAGAGATATCTGCATTATCAAGCGCTTGTTTTCCAAATAGGGATAAGAGGCTGACTTAAGACACTGAATACTCGAATGAAGATTACTATGGTCAACAAAACTATAATTGGGATTAATCGTGAGAAAGAAAGTTGATTTTTTTTATCTTGGGACAGACCACGAAGGCTGATGCCTAAGTACTAACGTACCGTGGGTGTCTTAAATGTGGTGAGAGGGAGTTTGTTCACACGGGACTTAAATATTTAAAGATTGGCAGCAGGTTCCATAGTCTTGACACTCTAGGGATGAAGGAACGAAGAAAGCGGGAAGTTCGGGGCTTCTCTGACATAAAATCCATGGGATCCAATCTTTAATGGACCCATGATGTATAGGAAAAATAAAGTTAGTGCCAATTTTAAGCCCTGGGCCAGGACCTCAAGAGATTTATTCCAATCATGTAAAACAAACGAAACATGGTAGAAAATTCGAAACCAATGGCATTATCATTAGGAATTACACATGTAAAATATAAAAAAAATATTGTGTATATTTTCCCATTGAGTCTGGAAGAATATGATTTGGATTGGAAGAAAAATATCCCACAAAAAATAATATTTTCTTAAGTCCGACCTTAATGTCACACCTTATTTATTAGTTCGTTTTTGAAAATGACTTATTTTACGTTTTAATAAAAAGTATATTTTCTTCAAATTTAGTAACATCAGAATTAATTTAATTATATGTTTCGCTTTTACTAGTATGTACTTGAATTAGTATAAAGATAAACTTTGACAGAATATAGACTTTTTGTGTTTTGGCATTTTAGGAAATTAATTGTTACCCCTTTCTATTTTTTAATTTAAATTGCAAATTTATCAAATAAATTAATTTAATTCTATCGTTACTAAAAGTAAATACGTAATCGTTTTTATTAAAAGGTATGGAAAAACATGAGAAGTTAAGAAAATAAAGAAGTATTCTTTTAGATTCCACGGAAAATATACACACGGTGGCCATGTCACAGTTGAAATACGAGAGTAGCCACAAATATGGTCCTGTTTCGTTCTCGCTGAATGACTCTGTATGTAGTACTTTACTTGGTTAAATAAAAACTACCTATGTCGTTCGTCCAATTTCAGTGGTTCAGTTTTCAGTGGTACTCAAAAAGTACAAATGACCCTGTACTAGGTACCATGGACCCCAGTTTTAAGACGTATCTTTCACAAATTGGTTAATTCGTGGAAGTAGTAAGTTATATGTAAAATTTTAGCCTCAACGCCTTAAAAATAAAACTCCGACAACTGCAAAGTTCGGTCCTGTGTCCTGAATAAATCGAATTACACTACTAAACCTCATGGACATTCAGTAAAAATGTCTCAAACGACTAGTTCTTTTGTATTTCTATACCACCATGCCCATATTAAGCTACATATGCCTACTTAAATATTTTTTAATTGATTCAATTTATATGTTAATTAGTTAGTTCCAAGAAAAAATAATAAGAAAGAAATTAAAATAAGGTTAAAATGATGTCGTCATTACGCTTCTGTACGAGGGTATTTTAGTATCTAGAACGCCTAGGTAGCTCTAGTTGCACAAGCAGTGACAGCAGTTTAGCTGAAATATCACAAACATTTTATTAAGAAAAAATAACGCATTGCTGTGTAATAAATTGACCAAAAAGTAATGTCGACCGATGTTGAGAAAATCAGGATAGATTCACTATCACTTTACTACTCTCACAAGAAGTCCATCGGCTTTACGTTTTGTCATCCCTAGAAGGGTTGAACCCAAAATCACTTCGTATAAGTAGGTGTTTTCTTGTTTCGTACACTTGCGTTTCGTAAACTTCAGAAATTTACCTAAAATATTCTCGTTTCCTACACTAAATTATTTAATCCATTTTATGCTTCTTGTTTCGTACACCGACCATTGTGACGACCCAAATAACCAGTCAAATAAAATAGTCTAAAAAGGTATGTTTCCTTCCACGCGGCCGCCGCATGCGTCTAACGCGCTAGTTAGCGGCAAAGCACTCCTACTCATGTTTTTAAATGTGCCTGGTTTCTTCCAAGCGGCCGTCGTATGCGTCCGCTGTCAACATGGTTGTGGACTGGACTGCTGAAGAACCAGTGTAGTCCAGTCGTTCCACTGATATTTTGTTTGTGTTGTTTTGTGTGAAATGTCCGGTGTTTTTTTTTAAATTTTTAAAAATTGAAACTTTATTTTTTAAAGAGATCCTGGATTTTCTATTACGATTTTAAGGCTTTTAAGATCCCAAATCCAATGATGTTTCGCACTTATTCAAAAAAATAAGTTTAATGTTTTCCCAAGATCCTGCCAAAAATATATTGTCTGACTCTCTCTAACATATGGTTTGTTATGAAAATTGCCATTAATATAAATTTTTCGAATAATGCAAAACTTATTGGTTTTGGGAACAATAGCTCTAAAATACATAATTAAAAAATCCAGGGCCGTATTTAAAAAAAAAACAGTTGATGATGACAGCTCAAAGACGAAACGTCGGTGTATAAATCTAATAACACTATCTTGTAGAACAGAAAACGTAGCAATGGAAATGTAAAAGTTATTTTGTTACATCGATTCAAATAAAGTCAAAAAAAAAAAATAAAAACGAAATTGCGAATAATCGGTTTTTCCAAAAGTAAGTATTCGAAAATTTTAAAAGTTCTAAAGTGGCATTTTGATTAGCATCATATTGCGCAACTTTGCCTTCTTTAACCGACCTCGTATCTCTTCAAGTTTCCGAGATCCTAATGATAAGACTCGAATTTATTACACCCTGTACAGATTTACCTTAATACAATGGCTAATTTTTCGTCTGGGGTTATTGGATATTCAACTCGTTGTCTGGGTCGGACTTTATATCGTCTTTTATTAAGTCAAGAATAAAACTAAACTCTGCTTTATTCAGTCTAAAATATTTTCTAAATTTTCTTCATCCTGTTGCAATTGATTTATTAATGTAGTATAACAACCCTCATCGCGTCTTTGCTGAAATATTGGAATAGAGGCATTGCTATGTTTCAGATTGGCTAATTGTAATAATTTCGTCATCCTCTTTTTCTTCTAATAATAAATATATTGCTAGATCATCCATCACGACCTTCAAAGATTATTCCCTTTCACAATAATTTTGCTATCGCGAGCTTGAGCCGCGGTCCTAAGAAACCACCTGATTAAACGGCGGCCGCATGCGTTAGGCAGGGGCGGTCCATGCACCCGCGTGGAAGGAAACATACCTTAATCGAAAAGTGTGTTTCCTGCGAAAAATAGTTAGAAGCCTTCCTTAATATGAGCGATAGCTCATTCGACGTGTAATGCAAATCTGAGAACGGTGTTTTAAGGATTTTTTCTGCCAATAAAAATTGAAATTGTTATTTAAAAAAAAAAACGAAAAAAAAGCCATTTCGATTTTTAATGATAACATAACTCAAACCATAAGGGATAGCGGAATTTGCAAAAAAGATCATTGGACAGAAAGAAATTTCCGATAAAAAAGTCCCGACTCCCGGAGTTCTATCTCCATTATTTATAATTTTAATTTAACGCTGAAAATGGATCTTCCTGCGACATTTTTGGTTGCGCGCTCGGTGTCAAAACCGATTACGTAACACATATTTTTTTTAGGGTATTTAATATTAATTTAAAAATTTAAAATTTTATGGTGTATTTGGAGCACTTCAAAGAATGTATTCCCGTTGAAAATTTAACTAAAAGTTAATTTTTCAACAAGTTAGACAATTGTTAATTAACAAACTTTCGTCTTCATTGTACCTTAAATAATGCTTAAATAATTTTTGTAACTTGTTGAAAAACTACCTTCAAGTTAAATTTTTAATGGAAATAAATTATTTGAAGTGTTCTGAATACACCACAATTTAAAAAAAAATAAATAAATAATATTTAATACCCTAAAAAAAATATTTAGGGGTACGTACTCGGTTTAGACGTCGAGCGCGCAACGCACAAAGGCCCATTTTTAGCGTTAAATTAAAATTATAAATATTGGAGATAAAACTCGGGGACCTGGGACTTTTTTATCAAAAATTTCCTCCTCTTCAAGGATCGTTTTTGCAATTTCCGCTATCTTTTTAATAACATCGTTACTTATGTTTCCCTTACTAGTTTCTAGTTTTCTTCCTGATTTTTTTTAACTCAAATTGTTGAATGCAGTCACTATACTGCGATTCGTGCGTATACTTGCTTAAAAATTAAATGTTCTTTTGAGAGTGATCACTTTAAGCAATTTAACAGTAGTACGAAACATTCTTAATAAAACACCTTATTTGCTGTTGGTATATAATAAAAAGGATTTTGTATTCATTTTTAGTAAAAACAGAATCAATTTAATTATATTTTACTTTAACCACTATTTATTTAAAGTAATAAAATATACCTACTAGACTTTGACAGAATATTGACATTTTGTTTTTTGGAAATTCAGGTCTTTATTGGTAAATTTTCTAATGTAATCGCAAATTTGTCATATAAATTAAATTAATTCTGTTGTTACTATAAATAAATACAAACTACTTTTTACTAAAATGTATAAAAGAATAAGATGCTTTCAAAAACAAACCAATAAATAAGGTGCTTTATTAAGAAAATATTACTTTAATGTCGTATCTTTTTTTTTTAATTCAAATTATTTTCTTGTACGTTTTTCAGGATTCTACAGGCAAAAATACACAAGATGGCTATTACACATTTTTAAATATGAAAAAAGCCACAATCCAGAAAAAAAGTAAATATTACGTATGATTTCCCGCATCATTCTACTCAACCAGGTTTTTCAAAGACTTCAAAAGAAAAAAACAAATAAATTTAAAAAACTTGGACAGACAAAATTTTACAAAAAAAAAAACACTGATAAAAATTTAATAAATTAGCACTAATAGGTAAATAGATACAATCATTTAGGGAGTATTCTAGTGTAGAGGCATGCATTTTAGGTAATTTTTGAAGTGTCGTAAAAAAAAAGGCAATTAATATTTTTACACCATTTTTTATAAGTTATTTATTAACATTACAAAAATACAGAAAAAAATTAAAAAATAAAAAAAGTTGAAAATTCAAAAAATTAGCAGCTGCTGATGAAGTGGGGGTGTCTCAAAAAATTGGCCCGTGACCATGCCCATTAGGGTGGAGTGAAAAACCTAACTTTTTATATCCTAAACGCCTATATGCGGAAAAGTGGTGGACTAAGTAATAATAGTTCCCTGCAAAATCGTAGGTCGATTGGATAACGTTTAGCGGTGCCCCCACCACCTCTAATTTTGGCCGCCGGCTGCTAAGAAACAAAGCCGCCAAAACCGGTTTAATTCATGATACTATTACTGAAGATAAAACCACTTGGCGATTTAATTTCGACGACGTTGCGCATGACGTCACTGATGACAACAATTCTGCTTGTCGGTTGGGAAAGCAGTGTTTTAAAGCCTTTTTTAACGTTTATTGTATTTTGGCATTACTTTGACGTTTTAAAAATAAATAAATCATGCGCTTAATCCATCTAACATCAAACAGAAATCGGAATGCCATATTAAAACTCGCCGTTTCTGGGGAAATTGTCATCGAGTGACGTCAGGCGTGCGAGAGAGATAGGTTATCTCATGCGCGTGGGTTTATCTTCTCGAGTAATAGTGTCATGGGTTTAATTGGTTTTCCAGCGACTGTTGTTGGGTGCGCATGTGTTTAAGCTGTTAATATTTATTGGAAAATTAATTTCTAGGCGTGTATTTGTTTTTGGTTACCTTTTTTATTATTTAGTGAATTTTGATATTCGAACTTTAGTGTAAAATATGCCAAATACTAGGGGCTGACACTGAGTCCCCTGTATTTGGGGCTCCGTCCGCGTTGAAGAAAAATGTGTTACCAACATATGCAGATGTGATAAAAAAATTTTATATACGTCAAACATTAATTGATGCTGCTTAAAAAAAGCCGAACCTACCTTAGGTAACATTACAGCCATTTTAATAGGGAGCTAAAAGTTGTTTGGGCTAATGCGTCTATTCCCGTGGTGACAGACCCGATTTTACACATAATTAGACAATATCACAGAACGTTAAGGAATCTTAAAAACCCCTAAAATCACGTTTTAATGATATTTATACAAAAAGTAAAAATTTAAAGACATTGCAAAAAAAAACTATATATAATATTTTATCTTGCAAGGGGTGAACTTTTCTTCGGTAAATGTATTATCAAAGTGCCAATTTGGGAAGATAATTTTAAGTAGGCCAAAGAAATAAGAGGAAATTTTTTATCGGCTCTATTGATCCGGTAGCCACTTAAAGCATTCACCATCCTTACATCGAAAAGACCTAGAAATAAGATCCTACCTTCAACCTCTACCTCGAATCGCTGCCATCAGATGGTGTAGAAATGATTAAACGTCATAGCAGTTCTAATGCAAAGCAGGAGGCTATCTCGCAAGTAGTAGGATGTGCTAACAAGTCTCGCACAAGCCTGCGATCGAACGGGTTTTCTGATAGATCCGCTGCTATTATTGCTCTGCTGTATTAAAAGATATTGGGTGTTAATTATCAAAGACACATTTAAAAAATAGATAGAAGTAAAATAAGGAAAAGAAAAAGAACAAGAAACACATTAAGATCCCGCTAAAACAAGACGAAGTTTTTTTTACCAATTTATTTTGACGGACGAAAAAATAACCCCTGGCTCAGCTTTCATTGGGAATAAAAACCACAGAAGCACAATTATCGAAGAACTTATTTAATCGTTTCGGAACCGGATTTAAATATTTTGGTCATATAACCGTTCCATGTGGCACAGCACAATCCATTTCGCTCACATGATACAGGTTTTGAAGCAACAATTGAACTTTACAATTAGTTGCTTTGGATGCGATGGAATGTATACGGGAATTCACAAAGGTGTAATTAGAAGACTGGAAATTCACTTCAGTGGTTCATTTGTATGTTGCTCGAAAGAACTATCTTTGCGTCATTTAATGAAACAGTTGGATGGGGAAACTACGGCCCCTCTTGTAAAATATATAAAATATGCTTATTATATCGAACAGTAACATGGAGGTTTGGCCAACACACAATCTAGAAAAATGATCATTCACGGTTTTGCGCTTGCAATAATAATTTAAAGTTTTTAACAGAATATATTTTGAAAGTTCATGCCCCAACGTGGTTTTGGTTAAAGTACGTTCAAGTTAAATATTATACCAAAGATTAATTTTAAAGCTAATGGTACTTTAAGTTAATAAACTGGCAATCAACGGTTGTTACTGAGCCCCAATAACTAAACAATTTTCTGTCAATGAACCTAAACAAATGATCTCAATGGTCCTAACCCAATGTCCTTTTAAATGTCCCTTGTCATTCCCAAGCTTTAGAAAGAAATGTTAAGTTAGTGCAAACCTCTTATCTGTTTCGGACCAGAGGCAAAAGGTAGATTTACTAGATTAAAAAGCTTCCCTAAAATTTTGCCTAATTTTAAGACTATAGACTTTTTAAATGTTGATTCGAAGGGCCGAACATGAAGGGTTTGTGGGTGTAACTCGACATGCAGTCACCTCCTCGTGGTGAGTTCTGTTGTTTCATTTTATAACAAGCAAAAAGCTGCATAATATTAAATATTTATATGTTAATTTATTTCGATAAAAGTCGTATTTTGAAAGAGCTTGGGGCACCGGAAAACATTATCATATGGGCTCAGTTTTTTAACATAAACTTAACCTTACATTGCCACTTTTCCGCATATAGGAAAAAACAAATTTAAAAAATTGTATTTTTTTTGCCATTTTCCTCCACCTAACCCATATTTTCAAGTTCTACTGAACCGATTTACATGAAATTTTTTTAGTCTTCTTTATAAACTTGTCTAAGTTCGGAACTATCTGCATTTCCAATTTTTCAATTTTCACTATTTTCAAAAAATTCGAAAAAGTCAAAAAAAGTGGTACAAAAATGTTTTTTTTTTCAGGCAGCCGCCATTTTGTGATAAAAAAAAAATTTCAACTTTTCCGTAGTTCCGGACATTGCGACATTACTCTACATTGATAATCTTTTTTTTTTCAAATTGCTACGAGGGTTAGAATCCACTTCATCAGCTGCTAATTTTTTGAATTTTTCTTTTTTATTTTTTAATTTTTTTCTGTATTTTTGTAATGTTATTAAATAACATAAAAAAATGGATAAAATAAAAATATTAATTGCCTTTTTTTACGGCACTTTAAAAATCACCTAAAATTAATACATCTAAATAGAATAATCCCTTTAAATTTAAATTTCTCTATTAAAGAATAAAAAAGACAAAAGTAACCATGCCACAAAAATATTGTTACCCACAATGCAAGAAAGCACTAAAAACCTCTTATAATTGTAAATGTTTGTCATAAAACAAAACCATGCTGTTTTTATTTTATGTGTAGACAAAGTTCATTAGGTTAACTGTCGAGTTGAGCGTTACCCACAAAACCAGAACGGCATAACAACTACAAATTACTCTTGGCATTCTAAGAATGTTTCTCTGATTCTGCTTAGTAATTTTTAAACAGGGCTCAAAAAATGTAAGATAATTATATTTACGGCAAATTTTTGCCGGAGTTAGTAAAGACGAGAACAAATGGTTGATATGTATTTATTATTGTCCATATCATACAAGTAAATTCAGTTATCACCGAAGAGAAGACCTATACAAAAAAAGTTCATATTATTATAAACTTGCAGTATTCTTTTTACGTGTGTGCTCTGTATTAGTGATGTAACGAATATTCGCATTCGCGGATATTCGCATATTTTTGCATATTCGCATTTGCAAAATTTCTGCGAATGTTTTGCGAATATGACTACCAGAAAAACAAATAACTTGAAGATGATAGTAGGTTAATAAAATCAAAATGTATTTATTTCTTAATTTTTTTATTACAAGAAAAAGTAACTTAACCTCGTAATGACATTATCAGTCTTCACTATATCATTTGGTATTATTTATTTACTTTACTAAAGCATGAAAATTAAATTTTTATTCGAACTTGTAAAATAAAAATTAAATACAATTTTATCAGTCTTTACAAAACTTGTTAATGTTTAGATAATCATCATCTTGAATAAATCAAAAAACATAATATCAAACAAAAACTATATTCTTTTTTAAACAAAAAATGAATATTCGATATGAATATTGAATGTCGGTAGCAGATATTCGCATTCGCGAATGTTCAAAAAATGACATTCGTTACATCACTACTCTGCATACTATATTTGATAAAAAATAGTTTTCATTCGGTTTTTACATGGGTAAAGGTCACCTCTTATTTGGATCCCATAAATAAAATAAAATCTACTTGTTTAATTCCCATTAGTGTCAAATTTATTATTTTTATAAAATATGTTGTCCTCCATTGATTTTAAGATCTAAAAATCTAAATCAAATTTGGTCCAACTGTCAATTTCTTTAAAACCGCCATTGGCAAATAATAGTGAAGATATGTACATTTTTATTTAAAAAATTATTACAATCATTACTTTTAAAGCGATTAAAACTGAAAAATATTTGTAATTTTTTGTTCAAAACGGGCAAACACAGGATTTGTTATGCCAAATTAAAAGATGTTTTGATATTTCAATTATTCATTGTTTTTCCCTTGCTCGCTTATGTATTGTATGCCGAAATTTTTTAGTAGTATACGGCACACTATTTGCATTGCTGCCTGAAGCAAAAAGTTTGCACACCAGGGTCTAGTTTCTATCCCTGTCTCATTATTAGATCATTACAAAAAGCTAGAAATCCAATAAAATACCAAAAAAAGTTGTCTACCAGAATTTATGAAAAAACGAGGTAGGTCTATGAAAAAAGTAGAAAGCTAATAAATGTGGCGACGCCAAGGAAGTTTGAAGGTATATGATTTGATTGATATTTGATCAAAAATGTCCAGCTCACTATGAAAATAACTGTCATGAATGGCCCCCACGATTCTGCGCAGTAACAAAATTCCACAAAATTTTGTTATGTGTTGCCTACTTACACACTAATAAATAATTGTGTAGATAACCAACACATTATACTTTTATGAGAGCCGTAGTACCGTTTCCTGTGCGACGGCGCGGCGCGTATGAAACCCTATCCGCTGTGTACCGACGTCGTCTCATCAACCCTTCTAAGCGAATTACATGTTTCGTGGCCGTTTGCGCCGTATTAATTTCGATTGTTTTGCTATGTGTTATTTTATTTTGTGGTCGCAGAAGTTTATGGATTGATAAAACCCTTTTTATTTCAGTGATTAGTGTTTAATAAATTATGACTATAATTTCGTGTTTATTGTTTGTTACTTATAATATCGTAACAAAATGTCTAGAGGTTGTATGGTTTTGTCTTGCAAATCCAAGGGTAACATACCCGGCATTTTTTACTTTAGGTAAGTATTTCTTATATTAAAATTAGGTGTTTTTTATGAGACGCACCGTTAGGTAACTGAATAAATAATAATATATTAATTATGAATTATAGAAAATGAATATTTTATAGGCAATAACAGTGAGAAAAGAAACGTAATCTTAACTATCTTTTAGATAAATACCACAATGTTTCTGTATTTCTGTGGATCATTAAAAAAAAATTAGGTTTATACTTAGGTACTCATCACTATCTTGCCCTTCTTTTATCACAAAATTGGTGATAAGTACATAAAACTATCAAACAATGTTTAAAATTTATTTTAAAAAATCGTGTTTTCATTTATTTTACTAAGATTTATGGTAAAAATACAAAACTCCCAAAAATATCGACCATTTAAAGAAAAGGCTGTGAAGTGGCGCTCATTTATTCTTTCCATATTAAATCATATGATATAAAATCCAATATTACACAATAATTTTAAATATTCTATAATAGAATCGTTTAATAACCAACAATTTTGTGCAAAAAATTAAAAAAAAAATCAGTAAAAGTATAATTAGTTTGAATTTGACATTTGATGATGTCAAGTTTATGGAAGTCCGGACCTGACCTACTATTTACTGCGCAAACTCTGTGGGGCGAATTCCCCAATTCCCGCTGCCCTGCACGCCTGGGCCAATTTTTGTTCTAAAGCATTGGCCTTCCATATACCTTCAAACTTCCTTGGGCGACGCTAGACACAGCGCCTACCTTGTGTTGTCGCAAGTACTTTTGTAAATGGATATATATCCATTGTGTCTCAAAAATATTGTAAATATTGGAAATATCAAAAAATAATAATAATAATAATAATAATAATAATAATAATAATAATAATGCGTTTTAAATCATCAAAATAAAAATTTCTATATATTTCTTACACTTTTATGTAGTACAAATTTCACACTAGAAACATAATTTCCGAAGAAGTACGATTACGAATAATAAAATCTCGATCTCAGGGATTTGGGGATTATTGCTTGTTGGCTATTGCTTGCTTTAGAAGAAGTTTAATTGCACTCCCATGAAGACGGCATTGATGCTTAATACAATATTCAAAGTGTGGATGATATCGATAAGGAATATGCCTCTTGATCCGTTTTGCAACATGTCTCGTGGTCGTGTGTAATTATTTTTTTAATTTCACTGTTTTCTTTGTATTTTTATTACTTAAAGGTTTATTTATATTTTTGCCTGGTTTTGAGTACTTCAAAATTTAACTCTTTCTCAAAATCACTCAAGCTACACTCTCGTTAGTATCCGGCCAAATCTGACCATTTAGGGTATAAACTTTCATTAAATATTTAGTTTTTTTTTTAGTTTTGTAGTTTTTATTTCTATATTTACAATATTTTCAATATTTCCATATACTTTCAATGTTTCCTGGTATATTTCCAGAAACATTTCCAAATAAATATTTCCGGAAATTTTCCATCACTAGTCACAAGTCATTTTGGTCCGACGCCGACGTCGGATTTAAAGAGACAGGCATATTCATCAACAAAGTTGAAAATCAAACTCACCTCATTTTCACTATATTCCCCCTTCTTTTTGTACACAATTCTTAATTTTTACACTAAAGTGGCACACAATATTTTATAAACACCTTTTAAAACCTTGTATTTTTTATTTATTTTACACCTTTTTTCCATTAAATTGCGAACTTTTAAGTTCAAAGGCGGCAGCCACATTTGTTTATAAAAACCCTAGTAGTATACATGGTTGCGGCCATGTTGCGGCGTGTGAAAGTGGATATTTGCAATTAAATGGAAAAAGGTGTAAAATAAATATAAAAACAAGTTTTAAAAAGGTGTTTGTAAAATATTGTGTGCCAATTTAGTGTAGAAATCAAGAATTCTGTGCAAAAAGAAGGAGGGTAGTGTAAATAAGGTAAGTTTGATTTTCAACTTTGATGATGAATATCTCGAAAACGAAACGTTGCCGAAAAAATATTTTTTCAGATTCGTAATTAGCGCCACAAAAAACCCTCGTATACCAAATTTGGTCAAAATCGGGGAGAAGTCAACTTTCGAGACAATTATCAAAAAATTCCTAATTACGCACGTAGTTGTATAAACCATTTCGGTTATATCCTAACAGCCCATTAAAGAAAATAAACAATTTCGCCATTTTCATAAATATTTTTTCATGAATGAACGCAAGCAGCGTTACTAGTCAATGAATCATTGTTTTACCGAGAATATGTTAAACACTGATTTTATTTAATAAGATTTTGTTAACAATAATGTATTTAAGTGTGAAATGAATCACTTAGATGCAATGGAAAGTTAGAACATGAAAATGTGATTAGCTTTATCTCAACTTATTTATGGATAGTTAGTACGGGGTTGGTATGAAAAATTCTCGGTCCAACACAAATTATTTTTAATTTTGAAATTATTTTTTTTTTAATATAATTTCCTTTTATATCAATGCACTGGGTCTAACGATCTAATAAATGATCAGCGTATAGTTAATATTCACTATTTACAAGGGCATACTCGGTAAGTTTGGTCCCTGTTTTGTTCGATGGGCTGACGGTCTAATAAGCAAAAAGCCTACAACATCAAAAAAAAAAAAAAAAAAACAAATGTCATAACTTTACATGCTGAGGGAACGGACTTTATTTTTTTTTTTTTTTATCTTGGGACAGTCCACGAAGGCTGATGCCTAAGTACTAACGTACCGTGGGTGTCTTCAGTGTGGTGAGAGGGAGTTGCTGGACATCCGACTTCTGTAAAGTTTGTACTACTGTTTAGATTCAGATAATTGTAAATTCAAATTTCACCCATGCTTATAAATGGTCAAGTTAGTCTTTATTAAAGCGTTTTAGTCTTTAGAAATGATCATACAATTTCGTTTTTAATCACCCGTTAACGATTGGCCCCGTTTTTTTAAATTTGATTTTGCGTGCAAGATATATTCAATATGTTCTTTTAAAATGCTTATGGCCTCGGCATTTCACGTAACTCAGCAGTCCGTTTCCTAATAGAATGGAAAATAGAAAATGATAAAAAAAAACCTTCCCTAAACTTTTTAGAATCTCGCATGAATTTCTGTCGGAGTTAATCTTTCTTCTATAAAGAATCTTATAACAGTGTTCAATTTTTTCCATTTTCAAGATCATGAAGCGTTTGACTTAAATCTTTGTTAAAAAAAAACTATTTATTAAAAGTCCTTGCCCTATTGAACCTATAGTTCATTTACAGGAGTAAAGCTACTTAATCACCTACCTCTTCAAATTAAGGAACACAGTTATGGTGTGTTTAAACATAAAACTAAAAACTAATTGTTGAAAAAATGCTATTACCCAGTAAGTGAATTCTTGGAAGATAAACACGTGGATTGGACATAGCAGTATTGTTCATATTATGTGAATTTTTTTATCTGTGATATTTGGGTTTTTCCTTCTTGTAAGGAATGATTTTTCTCTCGTTTTTAATGATGATCCTATAATATTATTGATTTGAATTGGAATAGCTATAAAAGATGTACCAACCTAAAATCAACAAATATGTGCCGATAGTGTCGCCCTCTGTGTTCGTGGCCGAGAACATGGCATTAATTTAGAATTTGTTATAGCACAGGATTTAGAGATAAGCATTAATCGGATTATAGTTTAGTTTAACATTTCGTCGCACCATGTGTCACAACTTTTCAGAAAAACAAACTCCCTTTCGAAAAAGTATTGATTGTTATATTAAAACATGTGAAGTGTAATATTACATAAATATTTTGTAAATAAAACTTATCTTGTTTTAGTATCGACACCCAGACTTTTTTAAGAGTTTTATTTTTGTTTATTAAAATATACCGACGATTTGCAGAAATAAAATTTGAACCCGTCGATTTATCCAGATCATATTACTTGTTGATTTTAATCTTATTTGTTTTTTTATATTGGCTTTTCTAATTCCGAATACTGATGCCTTATTGAATGAAACACACATGTTACCATACCCGAACCAATGATCGAAGAATATATAAATTTTTGCCAGAAACTTTGTTTTTTTTACCTAAAAAATAAATTAAGCTATAATAAACGATAAGCCTAAATTAAGTTGGGTTTACGCTTAATAATAAATAACAATACATTTGATGAAAAAAAAAGGTTTAAACTGTAAATATCATTAAAAGCTTATTTTAATTCCTTTTTATCGACACGACATAGATGGCTTATACCATAAGTTCTCCCAAATGCCACCAAATTTAAATTCCAACGGTAACTTAATCGAAACAAATTAATAAAAAATGTCAAGATTCTAAGAATTTGTTAAAATTAGCATATAAATACGATATCTGCAACATAGGACAATCACAAGAATTAACAAGTGGGAAATGGGGTAGCTGCGTCCTCTAGGACAATGCTATCTATTTTGTAAATAAATATAGTTAATGATAGGGAAACATCTGTCCTTTTAATATATTGATACATACTATACATACTAAGACGTAGAATTATAATGATTTTAAAAAAAACAGATTTTGTACATTTTAATGATTATCTTGCATCTGTTGATTGGGCGTGCTGTTCGCTGGTCTGGGAGTGAATGAGGCTGCTTCCTTGCATGATATTCAATAGTGGTATATCTACTTATGTTCCGTCAAACGTTTTAAAAAATCTAATTTTCCTAAATACTTTAGTGCTGAACTTCGAAGTCTTATCATAAAGAAAAAAAACGCCCCTCTTATTTGACTCACGGTACCGGGGGATTATTTCGGTTCTTCACCTAAGGGCTCATTGTAAAAGGGTTTTTGGGTTGGGGACTATAGTGCTTATCTGGGGGCGGTCGAGGTGATATCTCTGAGAATCCTGGGAACTTCTGAAGTTTGTAAATGATAAAAGAAAATCATTTGATTTACCTGAATGTATGTTTTATAATGATAAAATGGCCGACAACGCGGGATATTGCTGATATTTTTTCAGACTATTTCAGTACAGTATATTGGACAGTGATAGGCTATTACTGACTTTAATATAAATGAAAATGCTGACATTCAGCTCAAACCAGTATCCATTTCAGAAGTATTCGATAAGATAATTCCTGAGTATTTGTTGATTAATTTAGTATTTAGCATAACAAAACCACTTTATCTGTTTTTTTAAAATGTGTCTAAATGAGGGCGAGCTTCCCCGGGGAAATGGAAGGAGAGTTTTGTAATTCCAATTTTTGGCCGAAAGGGGGATGTCCAAAATATAGAGGCATCTCTAAACAATCAGCAATCCCAAAATGTGGATAGTCTAATTTATACCAGCTAGGGGTCCTGCGGGGGCTTTATTGTGGACAGCAGCTGGTTTTTGCCGGGTGGTGACCGTTCCAATCTGGTTACTTATGTGAGCGATCTGTTGCGTGCCTTGGAGGACGGTTGTCAGGTTGACTCAATTTCACCGATTTTTCCCCAAAGGATTTGACAGAATAAATCACAATTCTCTGTTGGCAAAACTGAGGGCGGTTGGTTTTAGTGATAGATCAGTCCTGGTTGGGGAATATGATAGTTGGTCGTACGCAAAGAGTTAAGGTGGGTGGTTCTGTATCCAGAAGCATTGACGTGACCTCGGGGTTCCTCAGGGGGGGCATTGCGCCCCCTTCTTTTTTAAATATTCATTAATACGGACAGAGCCTGACCAACTGTAGGTTCCGCTGTTCGCTGACGATATGAAATTGTACAGAGTGATTAAAA